>CM040246.1:201412450-201644461 GCA_022545495.1 Chrysanthemum lavandulifolium | reverse complement strand
CAATCAATCAAAATATCAAATCACGCTTAACCAAATCACGCATTTCATTAAACCAAGTAAACATTCGCGTATTCAAATCAATCAAGCATTTCATTTAGTCAAAATGAGATGTATTCTCATCCAAAACAGTTATAAAACAAGTAAAGTAGGGGCCATGAACTCACCTCAGAATGGAGCAACGTAAATATCACAATTGGCATCGACAAGCAAAGCACAACGGTATCAAGATATACAGGCACAACGGTGCCAAGAACAACGGTACTGGATCGACACAACCTAATAAGTATATAGCTATCTCATAATACGTCTCGCAAATCAAATGAGTTTTCAAAAGACAACATGTCTTAGTTTTCGTGGAATACTCGTATCAATGATTGTAAACAGCTTAGCATCAACGTAAGAAAAGTTTAGCATCAATGTTTCGTGTGGTGGTTAGAAAGTATAGACTCAAAATATAAATCATGCCAAAGTATAATATATCACAATAGTCAAGAAAGTATCGACGAGAACTCAAGTCGAGAAGATAATGACAAGAGAGAAGTCAAGGAAGTAACGACAAAGAACCTTTGTCAAGAAAGTGAGTCAATTGGTAAGTTTTGATATTTACCCCGTAATCCCAAGTATCTATATCTATATCTATACTACTTATAATGGAGGGATGACCCTCTATCCTATTTAGGTTTTTAATGTTTTTAAGATTTCCAAAATTAAATTTTAAGCAAATACTACTATGTAAAGCACAATGTCCAACTATGTAAAGCACAATGTATAAATACAAACAATAATTTTCCTTCTATACAATTAATACACCTCATCACCAATTAATACAAAATGTAAAGCATAATGTACAAACCTATATACTACATCCTACTAATAAAGCATGTTGAAATATCCGAACCTTTTAAAAAAAGAACAAAACTAAATAAATTTCATTCTTTCTTTCGTTCGTATAAGACCCAATAAAAAAAACCTACTTGGTACAAAAATACAACCCCACGTCAAGATTACAACAGCTCACAAAAACTTTCTTTCACCTACACGAAAGAATATCTTCACATATCATTTTGAAGCTAAAGCTTCCTTTATATTCGAAAAGAAAGAAAAGATTCATAACAATTATGTTATAATCTCTCTTTGGTTCGTTCAAAAATAACAACAAAAATGAAAACAACACAAGATGAACCTACCCGAGACCCTCCAAAGGATCTTGAAGCCATTAATATGCTTTCTTGATTCGAATTGAACTCAAATGAAGAAAATTTCATGGATCGGTTGTGCTTATGTTTGTGTCGTTCAAATTGTTGGATTTTTGATTTGGTTATAATTCATGATGGTGAAGACGATTTGAAGAGGATGAAATCGTGAGATGAGATGAGTTTTTTATGGAGGTTTTGAAAATTTTAGGTGAAAGAGAGGAGGTGGGGGCAATGATAACGAGAAGTGTGTGTAGGGTTAAAGAGATGATAAAAATGTTTAGGTTTTATCTAATATCGAGTTTGGGATTGATACAAATGTTTAGGTATTATTTTGGGCCCGGGTCTTTCAATTCATATGATGGTGAACATCTACATTAAAAGAGACTGACGGGCTTTTATTAATATCCGAAAATGGTTGTTATTGAGCTATTGTTATAATAGTTTAAGTTTGTTTCGGTTTTGGGTTAAATGCTATCCGTATTTTTACTACTTGAGTGAAAAAGTTTGTTTCATTGCGGTGGTGTCGGTCATTGAGGGTCGAGACGCAACTCCGCCTCCTTTTCACCGCAACAACACGTTGACAATCACATAACCTTTTAACTACTTGCAATTATACTATTGTCTTATATAAATTTATTGTTATTTGTAAATTAATTGTTAAAAGATATGTCCGCATAACATCATGCTGCAAGAAAATATAGTCGCGGTACTCGCCACCGCATCGCTGGTACCTCGCTTGTTTGTATAAAACACAATCGATTTATAAGTAAATATAAGTTTGTACTTATAGTTCAAATAATAAAATAAAAGATTTGGGAATTAGAGTTTAAGTATAGAAATTTAATTAAATTTCGTCATGAACCGTTCATTCGTTGAGCGTTCCAGATCAAAAGACTTTGTTGCAATCATTTTCCCAAATCAATTTAGTAACAAACAACTATAGAAAACAAAATGTATTTTATTGATTATTAGACATTATTTTCCTTATTGTGTGTGCATTGCGGATCGAATATATTAAATTAAATCACGAGTCTAATACATTGTATTTGTTCCAAGTCCAATAAGTCCAAAATATCTAATGTCCAAAACATATCGATATCGGTCCAAGAATTGGTTAGTTCGTTAAGGATTTAGTCCATTTGTCCAATAATGTTTCACCCTATACTTGAGTCCAATAACAGTTAAATAATTAGTCGATAACAATAAATAGTTTAGCCCATTAAGTATTATAAGTTTAGCCCGTCATCTTATTTATATATTAGGCCCAATAGAATATGTACACGTTACCCCAAATTTGATTACAACAGGTTCGACAAATGCTCAAGCCCAGTATTACCCCAAACCTTTCACAAAAAATAAGCACAAACAAAAGAGTCAAAGAAAAGAATAAGTCGCTACAAGGAATAAGCCAATAAGCAACTTAAAGTGGCGCATAAGTTGACACAATGAGCCGCACCCAAGGAAAATAAGTTAAACCAACGAGCCCAAGCAAATAATCCAATCCAAGCGAGTACAACCCATGTTCAGTCGAACCAAACAAAATAAGTCATAAGTAATGTAAGATATTTCAAAATAAGCTCAGACCAAACAAACATACCCTAGTGTTGACTAATAACACCCAAACAAATACACTGAGACTAACGCACCCTATGTGGGTGACATGTCTGAACCGTAACACAACAACCAAGCAAGCATCCCTATACGGGCTGTTAACAACATGTACCCTACGTGGGTCGCGATTGCACAAAGTACCAACTCAAACGAGCACAACCTTGTGAGTTATCTCGTTAAACCGAACAACAAACACCTCCTTGAGATCTTTACCACACGAATTGTTATACCAAGAATAATTTTTAAACCGGTTAGATACACATGTCCAAAACCAATACGAGACCAAAACAAAGAAATTAAATCCTCAAAATCTAAATCTGGGTACAAAATGAATCTGACCCATACCCGATCGGTTTACCCGATCCAAAAACACAACAAAAAAACAAACACCCTAATTAATCGGTTTAACCACACGAAACTCACTGAGAACAGTTTGTAACCGGTTTTTAAATTCCACGAAAACAACACAAGACACTTATATATGGTTTTTATATCAAAGAAGACAAGTAGAAGTAGGCGTGCATGTGTCGACTTACCACATAAGTCGAGGTAGGAGCGAGAAAGGAGATAAGAAGATAGGTGATGAAACACGAACAACCACAAACATACATGATCCTTACACACGAATCAAACACTATCGTGACCCAAATGTCACAACTAAGCCCCAACTTGTACCCACGATCTTCAAACTTCAACAACACGATGGTGGAGGGGTGGTGGTGATTATACGGACCAAAACACGAACCCAAACCAAAACCCTAGTCGTGAACTTTCACTCTAATCTGTAGCAAACAAATGAGCCTCTTGTCTTCTTGATAAGGATGATGGTGTTTGATGACTATGGAGCGGTGTGGTTGGCGGTGGTGACCAGAGCAAAGATGGCAGTGCTGGAACAGTGGTGTCCGGATGAGTGTGTGGGAGAGAATAGGAGGGAGGTAACTTTTGAATAATAGCAGAAACTTGAAAAGTTTCACTCAAGGTCATTCCCTCAGCGTGAATGTCGTGTAGCAAAACCTGGATGTTAATACAAATAAACCGTAAAAACGTTTATTCATATTTAGCGATCTCTTTGTGTTTTGTTGATAACAAATATAAAGTTATCATAAGTAAAATTATAAGGATACATGTTATTTTTGTAAAGCATTTACATATAGTCATTTAACATAAATTGTTGTAATAATTCATTTGTTGTAATAGTTTATTAGAACCCATGACCCATACCCATGGAGCAAATCCATAACCCATGACCCATACCCATGATCCAATGTCTAGATACATTGTAAATATTTACGACACCCATAACCCAAAGTCCATGACCCATGACCCATGATCCATGACCAATAACCCAAATAGGGAGGAGCGTCTGGTGGATCCCTGGGATAACACTGGACGGATCCCTCAAGCAAGGGATCCGTGGACAAAAGCTAAATTTCTCTTCTATTTTTCTCACTTTGGCTATAAACCTTCATATTTTCATTATTTTAGCTTTTTCACTAATGAGTATGTTACTTAATGCTTGTGTTCTCATGATCACATGCCTTAAATTAATATCTAATCATTAGATTTTAGTCCACATTTTGGGTCTAACATTTATTACAATGCACTATTTTCTCTATAAATAAGGTTCTCAAAATGCTTGCATATCCATTACTCTCAACCTCACAAACAATCATCATCATGTCATCCAAAAGATCTTCCAACATTGATGAATCACCTAGTGCAAAAAATCCTCTTCAAGAAATCCAAAACTTTATCCTACCACCTTCCGTAGTGCCACCACCCAAATCTAGAAAAACCGCACGGATTAGCATCCGACCTTGTTGTTTAGCCAAACCATAGTCAAAAAGTTCATCACCAACTACTCATTCACCACCAAATGATTCCATAGTAGCACTTCCATCATCTCTAACAAGCACATCACCACCATCACCTATCAAGTCTCCATCTAAAATCACCCTATCGGAACTCCTTAAGACTCCGAAAACAATCCCACTACCCGTGTCTAGTCCACCCCACACATCATTTCAACAAACTTCCAACTTAAACCCAAAAGAACTAGTCTTTTTAACACCACCAACATCTCCAAACACACTTTACAAAGATCTTGCAACTTCACCACCTTTAGCTCCCATTATCTTACAACAACATCTAGGTTCTTATATCCCACCACTCACCAACATAATGGACTTTGATCCATATTTTCCAACTTTTCCACCACATATTCCGCCTTCCACAAATCAAAATTACCCGAAAACCATCCACACACAATACCCACATCATTTACATTGTGAACATTGCCAATCCACTAGGGAACTTGCAATGGAAAAAAGGGACGAGATGCGATTCATACTTAACCACATCCTTGATAGCATCAACATCATCACTCACCAAAACTTCCATATTTAACCTTATGCAAGCATGGAACGAATGATATTACTATTTTCTCTATTTTTTCTTTTGAGTCATTTTAAAGAACAAACCTTATTCTTAGTTTTTACATTTTTGTATGTGGCCTATATACCACTACACTTTGTCATTTTATTACAAGGCTTTGTTTACATACCTTGGCTCTCCATCTTGTTTCTCGTCCCAGCCAAGATTTTATTACATGTTACTATTAACCTCTTCTTTGTATGTATTATATTTTCTCACTTGACGCCCAATTCTAGGGGGAGCTACCGTCAAGGGAGAGTTAGTGCTTCATGGATTATACTATTTATTTCACACTTTATTTCTTCGTTAGGTTCACTTTTGTTTCGACAAAAGGGGGAAGTAAAACTTACGTATGATTTCAAAACATACATCGAATCTTAAGTTTTACTCATCATAACATTATATTTTGTCATCAACAAAAAGGGGGAGATTGTTAATACAAATAAACCGTAAAAATGTTTATTCATATTTAGCGATCTCTTTGTGTTTTGTTGATAACAAATATAAAGTTATCATAAGTAAAATTATAAGGATACATGTTATTTTGTAAAGCATTTACATATAATCATTTAACATAAATTGTTGTAATAATTCATTTTGTAATAGTTTATTAGGTTGGGTAAAATCCATAACCCATGACCCATACCCATGGAGCAAATTCATAACCCATGAGTCCATGACCCATACCCATGATCCAATGTATAGATACATTGTATCTATTTAGGACACCCATAACCAAAAGTCCATGACCTATGACCAATGATCCATGACCCATAACCCAATTAGGGAGGAGCGTCTGGCGGATCCCTGGGATAACACTGGACGGATCCCTCAAGCAAGGTATCCGTGGGATTCGGAGAACAGTAGACATTTCTGCCTATAAATAGTAAGCCATTTCTTCATTGTTCCTCACCCCTCTTCTTACAAAACTCTCTCATTTATTACTTCTTTCTTCTAATCTCAGATCTCTTAATCAATATAGTAGTTATTCTTTCTTTTGTTGTGATTCTCATATAGGTCCTTCTCAAAGGCGAGATCACAAGATACTACAAGTCATCCAATCAAGGGGTCCTTGATTGATTTGTTCTTCCACAAGATTTCTATAGTAATATCTTGTATTTCATATTTCACATAGTTGTTGTGTTATAGTTGTGTTGGTTTGGTCCTCCGTGTTAAGGACTCGGTATTTAGCTTTGTACCGAAAAAGTGTAGCGATGTTGTGAGGCTTATCCGCGAGTTGAAGGAGCTTGTTGACATAGTGCTTGAACTCTCGAATAGGTGACTCGGGGAGTGAAGTAGGGCAAGAAGGTGTCCTTGTAGCGAACCACTATAAATCGGTTGTGTCATTTCTATCCTTACTTTACTTGCTTTCATTACTTACATTACTTATTGCTTTATACTTATGATCCATCCATACGAATTCACATAAGATCGAATCTAAAGTTTTGAAACTAACTTAAAATCAAAAAACTATTCAATCCCCCTTCTAGTTTTCCACACTGCAGATCTTGAACCTAACTCATCACATGAATAAACCATCTTGTAATCCAAAAACAAGCTACCACGAACTTCTTTATACCAAAGATCCTCGGTTTTGTTCTTGCGTTCCAATGACTCCCATAATTCATTGGCGGTCTTGGTCTTCGCAATACACGTTGTACAAAGAGTCCACCAAACCATTCGAACATAGTTGTGACACAAAAGTCCGAATATTTCCATGCTTCAAGGCTTGAGCGACTGGCGATTAGAGGATTGACCTTCCGCGGGAGGTTTCACGTGAGGCGATTCTCTTTTAAGAGCCGCGCAAGGTTCAAAGTAGTGAGATAGAAGAACATCTTCTGTTGCCACCTCTTAAAATTCTGCACATTGAATTTCTCTAGTTTCTCAGCATGATTAGCAACCGTGTTAGTAACTGGCGCACCAGTTACATTCACAGGGGTAGTCACAGGAGGGGTAGTGGTGTTTGTCATCCTAAAAAATTACAAAACACAAACAGTTAAGTCAACTGTTATAAAATCGATATCTAAGAAATTTAATCGTGATTTCTGTTAACTTGTACCGAATCTGCTTAAAAGAAACTCAATCTTGGTTTCAGTGAATCTAGATTTAAATAAAGACCAAAGTAAATAGACCAGTTTAATAAAAACTCAATCATGGTTTCAAATTCAATATAACTAATAAGAATAAGCTGTTTTAAAAATCGTTTTAGATCTGTACACCAAATCCATAAATTAAAATCCTGTTTATAAAAATGGTTTTCCAAAGAAACTCAATCCTTTCGACAGAAAACAGATTGTATATGAAATATGTTAATTAATAATTAATCTGATTATACGTAAAGTGTTTTAGTTTTGTTAAACAGAATCCGTTTTAAGACTGTGGGAAACGGTGTACACTTTTATTAATAAATCAGATTACAAATAATAATAACAGAAAATAAATGATAGAAATTTAAATAACAGACAGAATGGAGTAGAAGCAGAAGACAGACACAATTCAACAAAATTAAATGAAAGCAGTAAAGACAATGGCACGAGGCTCGTGTTGAACACGATTCCCTTAAAACAGATACGCCGTATGTTTCCCAGGGTACAACGTACAAAGCTGTTGCAGGCCGGACCTAACAACTTGCCTGAAAGATTACTGAAGCGGTGTGCGTTTCTGATCGAAAGAGTGCAGGAAAATTCGTCCCTCATGAGATGCTTTTTCTGAATGTGAAAAACGAATTAGACATATGGCTTTATTTATAGTGAAGAATAATCTTGTCCTATAAGAAAATATATTTGCCATATAAAAGAAAATCTATTATTTCTAAAAAAAATTCGCAAATCTTTTTAATACACAAAACTGATTTGCATATCTTTTAAAAACACAAACCGATTTCTGTAAACTTGTTTGATATGTTTAAATCTATTCCTAAAATAGATTTACGAAAATCTGGAAAAAGGAAACTCGAAGCGCAACAAAAGATACGCACGTGTGCGAGGATTCAAGTCGCATTCGTGTCCGCAGGTCACGCGGGCTTGCATGAGTTTAGAAGCTTCGAACACATTTTGACCCAGAAATCCTGAAATATACACCCCTACCCCCCTGTGCGCGCGCACGTAGGTGTTGGAGTAAAACCAACTAAAAGATTTTGATAGCCAATACCAAGATTTCCTTATAAACATGCTTTCATTTCCTTCTTTGGGCGATGTAAGATACTCTCCCAAAACCCATTTTTGTGTTCTAAATGCCTCACTTTGAGACACGATATCTCATTCATATCAACTCCATTTTTGACACATTTTAGCTCATTGCGAAGCTCTCGTCAAGGAGAATGCAAATCTACCAAGAAATATAAATATATATAACATCTACGTATATTAAATTGTGTCAAAAAATTGCAAAAAACATTTTGCAAAAAACATTTTCCAACACATATTACTAACGGTAACTTCTGTTCATGTTTATTTTGCAGTGCAATAGTAATAACTTTTGTTCATGTTTATTTTGCAGCGCGATAATATACTACGTAGGTGATGATTATAAAAAATAATGAGTGATAAAGGATGTTGCAAGCCTAATTATAATTTTTCAAACAAACCAAAGTTTATATTTGACAATTTGTTGGATTAAACACATGTTTTATTGGCAAACAAACTTCTTTTTTCAACCAAGCACACTCATTTGTTTCTTTTTCTAGCTTATTGCGTAATATATTACAGTATATTAACATTACTTTGTATATTTTTGTTACTGTTCTTTGAAATACCCATGAATTTCACATGTCTTTTAGCTAATATCTATACTACTTATAATGTACGAAGGCACCCACTCTTAATTTTAAGACGTACAAGAAATTAAGCATTGTTTACAATACTTTAATGCACCCACTTTTCAGAATTCCAACAAAGTAAGCATATTGTACAACAAAATAAAGCGTGGTGTTATTTTAAGACCAAAATTCTATCAAACAATATTAATGCTATTAAAACACCCCTTCACCAAAAATTACAACCATTTAAGCACAATATACAGTAGTTGCAACCAATTTTCAGATTTACAACAAAAATAAGCATAATGTACAACAAAATAAGCATGATGTAGATTTCAGACTTATTTTCAGACTTACAACATTAATGCTATTAAAATGGTCAATGTTATTAATGACTATAATGACTACTACTTACAAGAAAAGAAACATAGTGTACAACACTTTAATGCACATAATTTTCAGACGTACAAGACAAGAAGCATAGTGTACAACAAAACACCACATTATTTAATGTAGTCAATTATTTAACTGGTCAATAAATACAAATTAATACAATTATTAAAACACCCCTTACATAAGAAATACAAATTATCAAGCATATTGTACAACCAAATTAAACACAATTTCTGCATTAAATTTCACTACTGCAAATAATAAAGCACATTATACAAATATTCAAGCCCGAGCAGACAACGGGCCAAATGGGCTTGAGCCCGAGCAGGCGCAGACCAAACGGGCTCGAGCCCGATCGAGACCGGACCAACGGGTTTGACCCCGAACAGACACAGGCTATCTGAAATTCTTGATATCCGTAAATTTATTGTTAAAAAGAACATAATAAACTAAAATACATTATTAATCAAAAATTTTATTTGAGGTACCCTTATTTACGCTGCTGGTACCTATTAATCTATCTGGTATAGAGCATTGATATTTACGGAAGGGATTGATTAGTACACAAAATAATGACATTAAATGACAATTATACCCCTAATAGCTTTTACCGACTATGATTGTTCAATCAAATTTCTCTTAAGCTTGAAACACATTATGAGAATGTTGACAAATACGAAGTTTGGGGATAAACACAGTTCCATATTGTAGCTTCGTACTAACGATAATTCAAATTTAAAAATCGAAGCTTTTAATATGAACAACGATTTAAGCTTTCAAGTTTCTAGTATGGGTTTATTAGAACTCAATCTTAATTGAGTTTATTAGCCCAAAGCACCATTAATGGTGACTTAATGGGTAATCACGCACCTCAACTGAGCTTGTGTTTATTGCCATCAAATACATGAAAGCGTTTAAATAATACAATAATCATCCTAAGTTATGCCAAACAGAAACATACTCGTACACTTTTTAACCTTTCAAGTTTCATTTTCATTTTTGACACTATATTATTTTCCCTACGCGATGCATGACGCCCAGGCAGTCGTGCCCTCGGCCAAAAGGCTTCGGGCGCAACTTGCGTTCAAAAACTCAATGGTTCACGTGATTTTGCAATTCACACCAAGTATCGCATTTTTGTTAATTTGTAGATTAGAAAAAAATATATGGATCATAACACACCAAAATATCCAATTTCATTCCATGTACAAACTCTTGTAAAAATAAAGCCACACAAAAAAAAGACATGTTGGATTCATGTGTCACGAACACTTTATACCAACATTTCGGGAAAAAATATGTCACACTTGCTAACTTATAGAAATGGATGTCAAAAAAGTACACGAAATGGTGAACCATTGAGATTCAACATTTATATCCAAATTCTTGATCTTGTTGAATACAAGACGTACGACTATGAAGATAAATACGGTGAAACATCTTGCAATGCAACGTTATCCAGCTCGGATGGTGGTTTTGTTTAGTTTATGTAGTTGTTAAGAAAATAAAGTCTAAAGTTACATTGCAAGTACTTTATTTTATGTTGGTGTGGTGATCTGCTTCATATGTGTTCCCCTTCTCTGATCACAATTTACCCATATTAATGTTTTTGGTTAACTCGTGAAGATCTAATATGTTGAAACTGTTGGATTTAGTATCCAAGGTCATAACTAATTGGTAAGACTATCGTTATAAGTGTAGTCATTTTTGGGTCGCCCTCGTTGAACCGTAAAAGAGAAAAGTATTCGAAGAATAGGTAACAAGGCATGGGTCATTTTTGTGGTTATCCCACATCGACCCACAGGGGTAAACCAACTCCCGCTCATGCCTTATAAATAAAGGAAGCATGCCAAAGTTATGACTACTCATCTTCTCATTCTAATTCCTACTCCTTGTAAGAGTCTTTCGTGATATCGAGACCTTAGGAGTTCGAAGAATAGTTTCTTTTTGGTTCATGGGTGTGAGCTATTAGAGGTACTCTCGGTTGAGTACTCGCCTCAAATTCGACCAAGGTGGTCCGCGTGTGAAATTCAATTTTCTCAAAGGTTAGTAATTTTTCTTTATTTATTTATTCATTTACTTATATTCTTTAAGTTGCTTTTAGTATAGTAGGTTTAGATCCTTTAGGGTTTAGTTCCCTTCTTGTCTAGATTAATTGTTAATTTCCGCTGCGCATTAATCTGGTTAGGGAATAGAAAACCAATCAGTGGTATCAGAGCTTTAGCCTAATTCTATTAGCACTTATAAGGTAAATTGTTAACATGTTATAAGTGTAAATAATAATTGTATATTATATTATTGTCTTGTCATCATTGAATGTTAATATGAATTTACATTTTAGACCCTAATATTTTGAATTGTTTAAAATATACCCTAAATTTTAAAATGTTTAAAATAAAACCCAATACTTTAAAATATTTAATAGAAATACATATTATAATTGCTACATTGTATACGTTCATTAAATCTAAATACATCGTTAGTCATATGATAAATCGGCTCACTCATAGTGAACAAACTATAAGAGAAGTAGAAAGTCGGGTTTTTTACTATGCTTCGCGCTGACCCGCCTCTCCATTTCTTTGTGCGTTCAATAGAGCTACCGAGGACTTTTGATATGATGATGCTGAGATTAAAAGTATTAATCTAAAAGTACTAAAACAAAATTCCCGTTTTAAATATAGCAAATGTGAATTGTATGCTAACCCATGAAAACCGCACATCTCTCATATGGGCTGTTAATGGAGCGCGTGTGGTTTGCCGGCACATTAATAAAAGAACATAAGTGAGAGGTGATGTGGGACTCGCGATTCTCGAGCTGACTCGAGCCGGGGACCACGCGGGTTTTGCATGGTTAAATTTACCTTCTTATTCATGACCCTCGGCATCCCAGTCATGAATAGTTGATAACATAACCGAGATTAACATGCCATTGATCAAAATCAATGAATGTCAAAAGAACTAGGAATTTCATAGAGATTAAAATTGCCAAAGACATTGTCTACCTAAAATAAATTCGTGATGTGATTACGGCATCCCTCTTCATAAAACGAATCTAAAAATATGGATCCTAGCCTTAACTTAAAATTGGGTAATTAATTAAGGTATATTCATGCTAACTAAAACTATTTTATCTTATAGATGTCTACTGAAAATGGTATCAATCCTCCCGCTCCCAATCCCACACATAACTCAAGCTTCTCATTACTCTCAGTTCTTGGGAGGGAAAGACTCATGGTCCTAACTATACTGGATTTGGATGCGAAACCTTAGTTTCACCTGAAGATACGAGAACAAAGTATGTTCTCGATGAGCAAATTCCACAATCAATGATGATTCAACCCAAGAAGAGATTGAAGCTCACAAAAGCACTATGATGATGCAAACAAAGTGTCATGCATCATGGCATCTTCCATGAGCCCTGAACTGCAAAAGACTTTTGAGAACACTTGGGCTTATGAAATAAACTAACAGCTCAAAGAAATGTTTGAGGCAAAGGCAAGCAAGGAACGCCTTGATCTTGTCAAATCCATTATGGCTTGCAAACCGAAACCTGGAGTCTCTATTTGTGCTTTCGTCTTAGAGATGAAAGGGTACTTTGACAGATTGGAATCTTTGAACATGGTGTTCGATACTGAGCTTTCTATCAACATAATCTTATCCGGTCTGCCAGCTGATTACAATCAGTTTGTGCTATCGTATCAAATGAACAGGAAAGAGACCTCAATAATGGAACTCCATAGCTTGTTGCAAACCGCTGAGCAAGGGATCAAGAAGGTTGATATGCCTCTACTTGACTCTGTGTTGTTGTTGGTCATAATGCAAAGAAAAGAAAGACTTCTCATTCCAACTGGAAAGGAAAGGCCGCAAAAGGAAAGTCTGATCGTGGGTCTAAGAGAAAGTCCGAATATGAGATTGCACCAACAAGTGATCCAAAGGAAGCAGTGTGCTTCTACTGCAACACAAAGGGACACTGGAAGCGTAGCTGGCCAAAATATCTGAAGGACCTCAAAGACGGAAAGGTCAAAAAGGGTAGTCACTCAGGTATGTTTATGATCGAACTCCACAATACTACAACTTTAGATTCATGGGTCCTGGATACATGGTGTGGTACTCACATTTGCATTATTTTACAGGGTCTAAAGGAAAGTAAGAGGTTGAAGCATGGAGAGCTCAACTTAGTCATGGGAAACTGAAAAATCACGCCGTGACAAGGATTGGAAAGTACGAGCTCATCTTGAAGTCCGAGTTTGGATAGATATAAATAATTGATGTTATTCGTCGAAATGACAAGAAACATTATTTCGTTTCATGCTTTGTTTAAGGATGGTTATAAATTTTCATTTGATAATGAGAATGGAAATATTTTGGTTTATTTAAATGGTTATTTTATGTTTAAAGCTTCTCCTTGCAAAGGCATATATGAAACTGTTGAATGTATTAGTAATGGAAATGTGATTTTAAATGTTGGTTTGTCTAATGAGCTTGATAAATCAAAATTGTGGCATTCACGTATTGGGCACGTAAACAAGAAACGCATCGCCCAACTCTAAAAGGATGGAGTGTTGGAATCGTTCGACTTCAAATCGGATGATGTATGCGAGTCTTGCTATTGGGAAAAATGACTAAATCACCATTCACAGGATCATGTGAAAGAGGTGAAGGATTATTGGACTTAGTACACACAAATGTGTGTGTACCATTCCGATCTGCCACAAGAGATGGAAATTGCTACTACGTTACATTTACTGATGATTTCAGTAGATATGGATATGTTTATCTGATTAAACATAAGTCAGATACCTTTGAAGTATTCAAAAGGTATCAAAACGAGGTAGAGAACCAACTGGGTAGAAAGATAAAGGTACTCCGATCCGATAGGGGAGGAGAATACCTTAGTATCGAATTTTTTGATCATCTTAAAAACTGTGGTATAGTTTCACAATTAACTCCTCCTAGAACACCACAACTGAATGGAGTTGCTTAGAGGAGAAATAGAACCCTGTTAGACATGGTTCGGTCTATGATGAGTCGAGCAATACTTCCAATAAGCTTCGGGGTTATGCATTAGAAACAATTACCCGTATCTTAAATCGGTACCAACTAAGAAGGTTTCAAAACACCTTTTGAGATGTGGAAGGAAAACGATCCTTCTCTGGGCACATCAAAATCACGGGGTTGTGAGGTTTTCGTTAGAGCGAAGCTCGGGACAAACTAGAAGCTAGATCGAAAAGTGTCTTTTCATCGGTTATCGGAAGAGTCATTTGGATATTTATTTCTGGACCCAAGGATAATGTGGTATTTGTAGCTCGAGAGGTACGTTCCTTGAAAGGGAAATGATATCTAAAGAGGGCAGTGGGAGTAAAATAGACCTTGAAGAAATTCAAGATCTGCCGATGAAGAACCTATAGTGAAAACTGATACTCAAAAAGAGGTGTTGACACATGCTGAGCCTGATGATATATCCTTACCCATTCGCAGAACAAGTGATAGAGTTAGCAAGTGTGACACACGGTAATTTTTCACTTATTATTAAATAATAAATGGTAATTTATTATTACTAAGCATAAGTCATTAAGCATGCATAAGCTTGACTGATCATTTGAGTAGATAACTCGCGTACTGTAGCCTGTTGCATTACTTTCGCATTTATTGCATAATATGAATATTGTGTTATTGTCTTATGATTAAATTTGTAAGACGAGAGGTTATCTTGTTTTTCACTGTGACCGACACCGCACGCGTACCGACACTATGATAAGGGCAAATAAACATATGATAAATCCCGGAAATAGAAGATATTACCAATAAAATACCATTACAGAAACGTATTCATAAGGCGTTTCGGTGTAAAAATTTATCATACATTAATACTTCAGTCACGGTTTTATATTGCGGGACACAAAATACTTAATATAAATTGGTATTGTATCTACAACATACAATGAATAAAACTTACACCTTATACTAAGATATATCAAAGTAATGTTACAAATTAAGAAAATGAAAGATAACACTTATCCCACTACCCCAAATAAAACCGCCCCACTCACCCTCTCCTATATTTTTAACGTTTTCTGCTTTCCCCTCTAATACTCACGTTTTCTTCTCACAAAAGGATAACAACAAAATTTCCTCTTATCCCAAAAGTCTCCACCTATCTACCTGATACTCTACCATTCGCCTAGGTCAATGACTCAGGAGGCAGAGGAAGACGAAAAAGGCAACTACACAGACTTCTTTCTTCACCCTCATCACTAGGCAAATCAAATTCATGTATGTCTTTGTCCCTAAATCCTTTTTCTGCCATGGTTAGCGCCGCTCAAATTCAAAGTCAAGACCACAAGCCAACAAAGATTGTCGAGGATGATTGGGAGGTTTGCTGAGTATGTCAATTCCTTTGATCGATGGTAAGAAAGCAAGGATAAACTTTCCCAATCTCTATTCCATATAGGCATACCACCAAATCCACAAGGTCTCACAAACACCCACCAAGGGAAATCACAAAATATTGTAAGTGATTGGTGTGAAGGTTCTTGCTTGGATTCGGGATTGGCAAATTGTAAACAATTAATTCTTACTCCTCCTTGTACACTCGACTTTCAAGAATTAGTAAGAGTTTTCTTTACATCTCTTTTGTTCCTATGATTCTTGTTAGTAAACTTAAATTGATGTTAGTTTATGTTTTAAAATTGTAAATGATATCAAAGAAACTAGGTGTTGTTTGTCGTGTGAAATAGTCATGGATGGGATAAAAGTTGTTTTTGATTGATAACCTGGGATAGATGTGTGTCGAGCGAGAGTTTGAGGTCAGTTAATGCTAGCATCCTAGTTGGTGTTTTAACTCTTGCAACTCGGTCGAAAACCCGCTATGGTTATCACCACAATGGAGAAGGTTTTGGTGTCAAAAATGAGGATATAGGTGCCAACAAAAGAGTCATGTCTTGGTCGAAACTCAATTCTTAGCATTAGTACTAAAACCCCCTTGGTATGAGGTCATGAGAATAGATTGAATGTGATGTCGATTTCATTGGAAGTCAAGTTATAATGGAGTCAAGTCCAGACTTTTTCAAGTAATATTGTCCCTCATCATCATCGTGCCATGTATCCGTAGTAATGAAAGGTGGTTCACCTTGATTTACCATTAGTCGTATGGTTAATGTGTGAGACAAGTTCGGCTAGGCACGAGTCAAAAACTCTGTAATATGCATCACAATAGCAAAATCTTGAGTAATAACATCAAGGGTAAAATCAGGTCGAGTCACTCCTTCGAAGTTGGGTTGTACCCAAATGACGCGAGTCAACTAAGAAGGGACCTGCTCACAAAACTTGCTTGACACCGAAACTGAATTTTAGTGATAATCTATGAGTTGTTAAACTCTTGTGACACGAAAGCTCTCAAGGGAGAGCCGAAAGTCACCTCGAGCCACGCACGGAAAACACCCACGAAGGGTGTTTAATCTCTACAATCGGCATAGGGCACTAATGTATTATGGATGTATTGTTATCGTGTATCTTGTCCTCCTTAAGCCTCGTTTGAGAAGGGTATGTTGGTTGGGAGTTTACACCCAATTTATCACAAGAGAAGCAGTAATAAAAATGAAGTGTTAACGTGATATGAGAACCTGGTCCCTCCTATCCATGTTACTCGAACAGCCACCTGGGCTAAAGCCCACTTCATGTGTCTTCCACACTTTCATATTCTGGATCGGGCCTAAGCCCAACGTTATACCATTTACGAGACCTGACCCACCCGTGTTATAGGTGTGCTCAAATGACGGATCGATGAAACAAGAAGTAAAACTAGAAGCGTAATTTGGAAATCAAATATAAGACTAAACTCATTTCGAGTATTCAACATCTTCTACTTAGATATATACACATGCGTATCGACAAGTAATCAAGCATACAAATCTTAATACAAGTAAACAAGTGTAAAGGTTTTAATATAAGAAACAAGTGCTCAAGTCACGATTCACATAATAAAAGCCTACGTCAACGCTTTGACATCAATATGTGCAAGTAGACATAGTTATGTCACAAAAATTATTAGTCGAAAATGATATGTTGAGAACAAATTTTGATAAATAAATAGAGACCACTAAATCATTTTATCGTTCATTACATTTGAAAGTCTCCAAATTTAACTTAAGTATTTTCTAAATACAATTAGAAAATAAATCGACTAATATTGATTTTGACAATAATAATATGTGTCAACATAAATAAGTATATATACATTTATATACTTACTAGTAGAATATTGCAATTATTTTACAAACCAAATTTTGTAATTTAATACTATTATAGTGTCAACATGAAAAAGTATATATACATTCATATACTTACTAGTAAAACTTTTTTTTTATCAATTGTACAAACTAAAGGTTGGTTTTAATACCATTATACAAAAACAATATAAATTGAACCATTTTGATTAAGTGATACTTAAAACAATGAATGAAGGATCGTAAATATTATAGTGTTGATGATTCGGGTGGTCTTGGATGATCAAAATACATGTTTGCCATTAGAGAGAAAAAGTTAAAGAGTTGGGTGTTTTCTTGCTAGAGACTTGGTTCTCAAAAGTATGGAATATTAGATTGAAAAGCACCACCCCTTCCATGGATGGAAGGGGTATTTATAGTTACAAGAAATACGACCTCCTATCGGCCTGTGGATCAAGTATACAGTGGGTAAAGACCCGTCCTTCCTCCACGGTGTTGCACTGTACTAAACTATGCTAATAACTAACTAATAAACTGATAAATAACGTAAATAACGACAAGTCTACGAGCTAACTTATGCTAGATAATATTTGGGGTGACCGACTCTTCACTATGGAATTTTCTAATTCCTAACAATCTCCCCCTAAGGGAGGTCACCCCATGTATTACATTTCGAATCCTAGCATTCTATTCTTGACTTTGTTCTTGAGCTCGTAGACTTCAATTCTTCAATTATACAATCTTTGTGCTTAAGCAGTGACACTTCATAGTCCGCATATTTTGTACTTTCAGTGGAGGCCTTTAACTGATCCACATCTTTGATGTTCTTTGAGCTTTCTTTGAGATCATCACCACGATAAATCTCGGATCACCCTTTATTGTGTTGCCATCATGTGAAGTTGTGACTTTCGGACCGACATACTCACACTTTTGAATCATGACATCTTTCCATCGAGTGGCGGAAGCCTTCTTCGGTTCATGATATTTGCGGCTGAAGCAAAAGCATAGTATGAAATATCGAGCCGGGTTATGTAGATATGCACAAGTCATGATTTCTTCAAATTAAGTGTGAATCTTGTGAGCATGCGGCTTTGGATTGACTCCTCAATTCGATCACCGCAACCGTCAAATGTACCGCAAACAACAGTTAGCAATAAAGCGCACGAAAGTGTCTTTGATCACTTCGTTGAATTGAGGTACACGCCCACGGTTCCCGTTGATCGATACAAGTACTTCACAGTGATCGGGTAGAATTCCTAAGAATCTCCTTGACAGGGTTTCGCAGATGTTCTAGCTGTTCTCAAACCGAACGTCTCAAAGAAGACAACACGGAGTGAGTGAACGGTAATTGAGATTCAGCGATTGATGAAAAATTGATTTGAAAACAATCGCGTGTTGCTTAAAGAAAGAGTTTTGCAATACGACGAAGGTTTTATGAGAAAGATCAATTTTCAAACAAAATACTTTTTGTATTAGAGAATGAGTACACATTCGACGTGCTAGCGAAAAGAAGAGATTCGCACATCAAACGGTTTTTCTAAAAGTATTTTTCAATCAGAGATACTTTTTGTGTTTGAAAGCATAAATACACATTCGATATGCTAGAGAAAAGAAGATTTGCACATCGAACGGTTTTCCCAAAAGTATTCGTCAATTCCAATCCTGGACCAAGGATGATTCAAGATTGAATCGCCCCATCGTTTCTATCCAGTTGTCACAAGCTTGATCTTACGAGAAGATCTCACATGTCACCCACCAAGAGCTTGTTTGATGTTGGCTCTAGAAGGATTTCCATCTTCATTGTGAATATTTTACATATCACTCGGATGTTCGGCAATACCACAAGGATAATCGTGGGACTCTTAATATATTCTTACTTTCCACATTGTGTGAACCAAAGAAGTTTTCATTAATTTTGTGTCCTAATGAGAGATTGTGGATGATCTCTTGGCTCTAGACTCAATAGTGCACATTTGGTTCTGTGTCGGAGACTAGGGAGAGGTCTCCTTCTTCAATATCAACAATCTCTAAGAAAGTCGATAGATTATGTCGGTTCCCGTGAGAATGAAACAAGCCATTTTAAGAGGAACTTGAGTGGCTTGGGAAGTTTAGTCAGATCGTCACTGGGTCCATGACGTCTTGTCTTCAATACCGTGTTACCTTAGTAACAACCAAGTAGCATATGTATTGAACCCGGTTTACGCCCTAAGGTTGAATTGATGGAGGCTATTTCTTTTCACCCTTTTCACATTCATTTCTTTTCATTCTTCAACCCCTTGATTGCTTACCGAGACTTCATAACTAGAACCTTGTTGGGTTTGTACAAGTACTAGCTTTGTCTCGATCGCACTCTTCCCATATTCTCATTTTCTCCTTTTTCGGTATTCTAAGGACTCTACACTATCTAGTGGATTGTCCAGGAAGATCCCTCCGGTTACAGCGGATCATGGGAGCTAATACCTAACCTCACCATCCTTATAACTCCATACATAAAGTAAAATGGTCGGTCTTTTGGTATAGTTCGTTCCTTCTCGAAACCAATTGAAAAATCATTTGGAAAATCCAATCAAGGTACTTGTGATATAAAATCAAAACATTTTGTACCTTAATTATTTTTGATCATTTAGAAAACCTCCCCCTCATCATGTGCGTATGATTTAGAAATTATTCAGCACAAGGAGGCAAGAGGACTTTGAAATATTTTCTTTGATCACAATTTTCATACGAAAAAGCCATTTGATTTTCATGGTAAAATTATCCCCCTCAATATGTGCATAGGATATTTAAAATCAATTTTATCACATAGAGGCAAGAGTTCTTTTGAAGCACATCCACGATTACAAAAGCCATTATAAGAAACCATTTGAAAACTCCATTTGAAAACTCAATCAAGGTACTTTATGTTAAAACATAAAAGCTTTTGTACCTCGATAGTTTATTTTCTTTTGAAGTGCTCCCCAATATGTGCTTGAGATTCGAGCGTTTAGCACATATGAGAGAAGCGACTGCACATTTTCATCAAATCGATCATCATTTATCAAATTTCATTATTAAATCACAAATTCTCCCCGATCAAAATATCAAACCCTTTGAGATTTTGGATCCCAAATGATTGTCTGGTTTAGAAAACATGGGAGAATATGTGGCTGGTTTAAAACTCATCTAGTTTTAGAATAAATCCTCCTCCTCAACATGTGCATTGTGTATTTCAAATTGTTTGGCACATGGAGGCGGGAGTGCCTTTGAAGGACTAAAACCATTTCCATTAAAGCAGATAAGAGATTTAAATCACTATCTCTCCTTGATCAAAAATATCAAACCATTTGAGATTTGTGATCCCGTCGATTAAATCATTTAAAAGAGTTTGGGGAAAGACATGGCAAGATTTAATTTTGAAAAATGACGATAAGGACCAATTTAAGACATTAAAGATTGTTAGTGTCGTATGATAGTTTTAAGAGATCTTTTAGTAAAATAAAACAATTTCACAATCAAACAAGAACGAGAAAAATTTCATTTTGAAAGACCTTGATTCTAAAGAAAAATCATACCATGACATAACATTAAATCTTTAGATCACCACTTATATTGTACAAAGCGGAACTTTTGTGAAGAAATATCGTTTGAAAATATTTTATTTTAAATCACTCTCCCCTCAATCCATGACCGTAGTCGATAATTGAGTGACTCAAGTTTTGATAAAATGAAGTCCGTGATTTTCAAAATTAAGACCAATTTATTTTCAAAACAATATTTTCCATATTCAAAACAATATTTTCAAATTTTTTTAAAGATGGTATCATTTACTACTTTTCTGCACAAGATCGTTAGGTGGTTGAGAAGCTTCGTTGTTGTTGTTGTAGGGTTTGGAAGAAAACCATCTGCGATGCGATGAGACTTCTTCGTTGCATTTTTATGCCAACCGAGGTCCCATTAAGCTCGTTTCTTCACTTGTTTGAAGAAAACCATCTGTTGATGCGATGGGACCTCTTCGTTGCATTTCATGCCAACTCTCCATTGAAGTCCGATTAAGCTCCGTTTCTTCGTTTGTCAACCCAAGATATAGTTACCCTTTTCTTTCGGCATCCAATCATCTTCAATTGTGGGATCCGGATCGGGAACATTCTTATAACCAATATACCGCATCGTTAGTGAACACACATACAAATATATGGTGGTCGACAACACCCAAACATCAATCGACTAATAAAAAGTCAATTCAACATAACAATCAGATCATATAAGGCATGGGGTTTATGTGTTAATCAAACTCTAATCATCTAAACCTAACAATCATATCCTAAATTCCTAGTCCTTGACACGAGCAAATATCATTTTAATTAAGCACGTAGGATAATTAAGAAAGCTCATTAGATGATATAGATTTGAAAACATTCTCCCTCAATCAATGACTTATTTTACGAAAAGATTAAAAGCAATGAAGTCATTGATTGAGTTTTCAATTTTCTGAAAACTACGAAGCGATTGGTTTTGCAACTCATTAACCACCATTTTGTTAAAACACCAAATATTTTTCGAAGAATTTTAGACGGAAAAACATTTGTGTAGGAACAATGATCCTTCGACATACTTTCCTTGTTTTGTTTTTAGGATAAGTGCACGAAATATTTTGAAAATAGTTTAAGAGTAGCACTTTCCTTCTTTAAAAAACAGGTTGCTATCGGAAATAATATCAAGCCATAATTAGCGCGGGTCACGATCAGAAATAATGCAAGCCATTATTTGAAGCCCAGGTTACTGATCGAAATAATCGTAAGCCATATTTGAAGACATGTTTTGAAAAGAATATTTACACCTCACTTCGAACTTCATCTATGGTCCGTGCCATTATTGAATGACATTTCTAAGACCGTAGATGTTATCGATACCGAAGACATGTCATGAGAAAACATATTTTTGGTATTTTGAAATTTTACGATTTTTATGGGTTTTGTTGATTTTATATTTTTCTATTTTGTTTTTGTTGGTTTTATATTTTTGTATTTTGATTTTCTGATAAGTATATACAAAGATAGAGAAGATGATATAGTAAAAGAAGATGATGATACGAGGACCGAGATAAGGATATCGAACAACCCCGTTGTAGAAGATGGAAGTCATCATCTCTTAAACATTCACCACCAAAGCTTTCGAGGCTCTGAATTGTGAGAAATTGAACCATCCGAAAGTGAGACTTTGGCGCTTCCCCCAAACCGAAAATCCTTTAGTTGAGCGATTGAAGCTCTATTTCAAGCTTGCCTTAGCGGTGCACATTGAAGCACACCATTATCATAAATCCTCACTCCTTTCAAGAATAATCACCGTGATTCTTCGTTCGAGGTTATATCATCAACAAAACGACAACGTATCATCCCACGTAAATAATCTTCTCAAATTTCTTTTCCCCTTTGAAGTGCGGGCGATCCATTCCAAAAAGGTGTCACGAGAACACTTCCCTACGTAGTTGAATTGATGCGATCGGTCTTATTGTATAATGCTCAAGAACTCTCCCAAATACACATCATGAGGGAATGAAAACACCTTCCCATGTTCATTTTCTTCCGGATGATCGTGTATGAAGCTCAAGAACCAGTACACCAATACCCAAGAGCTCTCCGAATACACATCATGAGGGAATGAAAACACCTCCCATGTTCACATTTTTCTTCCCCGATGATCATGTATGAAGCTCAAGTATCCAAGTATACCAATACGGGGAATGAATAGCGATAACATTGAAGAAGGTGCCAAGTCACCGATTATCTCTGCGGGTGACAATCTGCGGATGTCAACATCGAATAAGTGATTATATCTACGAATCACCGATTAAGCACTCAAGTGAAACAATGAGCATCCCCAATGTACACAATTCTCTCCTCTCGATGATTGTGATAACATCGATATCATCACGCACTTGTACCTCTTTTATCTTCGAAACTAACTCTTCCATCGCTTCCCCACATAGTTGGAATAAGAATACTAAGCCTTGATGAGTAAAACCTTGAGTTTCTCTGCGGTCATGACATTTGTTTTCCGGGATATCTTTAATCACTTAGAAGAATTAAGTTCATCAAGTTTACTCGTCATGAGTCAAACCTTGAGTTTCTCTGCGTAATAACATTTGTCTTCCGGGATATCTTCAATTACTTAGAAGTATTAAGTTCATCAAGTTTACTCGCGTTTGGGTGCTTATCTCCTTACTCCTTGCTTGGTTTTGACACTTGAGAATCAACAACTCTTTGTAAGTCCGTGTACTAGAAATATTTTGAGAAGAACATCATTAGCTCGGATGTATCACGTGAGAGTCAACTTCTTTGAAGAATAACGTGAGCGAGTCTAATTAGGGATTAAATTTGGCATTTCAAACTCCCCAATTAGTGCTCTCCCTAAACCGACAATCTTTTAATAAATGCTCGAATAAGAAGAAGTCTTTTGATAATCAAATTCAACCCGTATTTTAGTCTTCTAACATACAATAGAAAAATGTAGAATCGATCAGTAGACTCGACCTTCTTCAAGATTGTCCGGTTGGGGAATAGAAAGTCAACATCTTCAACTCACCAAAAACAAGAACATCGGTAAAAAGCATCTCAATCAACTTACATCTTGCACATCCTTAACTAGAATCCTCCCAATCAAACAAGAACGAAAAGATGTTCATCAAGGAAATCGACAATCGGACATAACGAACACACGAAATGGTAACACCAAGCAAACAATCACATCAAACAAGACGAGAAGGTTGTTCGGAATCATCATGTTGATGTGCACGTGAAGCATTAACCGGAAGCACTTTGTCAATAAACTCATATCGACTTGTGAAGATGTCAACTAACGGCTCTTGAAGAAACTCCATGTGAAGATTACCCGATAAGAAGAAGCTCGGTTCTTACATGAGTTTAGAGCCGTATGACCATTATATTCTCAAATATCAATCAACAATGCAAAAATTCACACTTCTTCTCCCTCAAGAATTGCATACGGAGATGCCATTCTTGACTAAACAAGTGAACATTATCCAAATGTAGTCTATTCACACTTCTCCCCGCAAAATTAGCACGGGATGTCGCCATCGTCATTATAGTTGAGAAGTGGAATCGAAAAACAATCAACGTTAGCCGGTTCACTTGATGGTGAAGCGCATGGAAAAGTATGAGGCATGTTGATGAGAATGGTCATAAAAGAAGATTTCTCTTCTTGAAGATAACAGCGCTTGACACGTACACCTTTCTTTTCTTTAGAGAACGAGGCATGAGCTGAAGTGTTCATACGTCATAAGAAGATTTCTCTTCTTTATAAGATAAAGCGCCTTGAGGCGTACACTTTCTTTTCTATGGAGTACGAGGCATGAACTGTTGTGTTCATACGTCATAATCTCTCTTTTCAACATCTCTTTTGGCAAAACATGTACTCAACCCATTATCATTCAAGTGGGCTCTTTGTTGTGACGGTGATGGAGAAAACCCAATATGATGAATTTGACCAAGTAAACTAACCCGAATTCGTGACTTAAACTTGCACATATGTAACAAAGAGCGGTGTCGAGACTTCATGCCCATTTGAATCTCTAAGTATTCTATACTCTTCAACCAACCAACCATCAAGTATAAGGCGTACATCACCTCTTGAAAATCCACAATTAAATGTGACCTTGAGCACTACAACGTAACTCCTTAAAGTGATAGTTATTTTGTGGCAAAAGAGTCAATTTCCTCGTGGTAAAAGAAAAAAGACTCCCAAGAATAACTAGATTTCCAAGTCTTCGTTTTTGATAATAAGCTCGAACAAGGATCATGAAGAATCTTCATCCATCCATCCCCGATACCTTCAGGATACTAAGTACACTTGCTCGTGATATTTCACTTCAACCTCAAATAAATAATAGTGAATTAACCCGTTGTCACATCTTGATTAAAAGCTCAAATCTAGCCTTCTTTGACATTTAAATGAACTTTGATAATGGTTTCATCCGACCATGGTTAAATGTACATAACCCCATAAAACCATGTAATAACCAAACTTGGCATAACGACTATCTAAACACACATCCATTTCATGAAATACACCCTTTTTATCCCTTCTTCGAAGCAGAAAACGTAGCACCAGCATCAAATAAGATCCCCAAATACACTTTCCTTTCTCCAGGATGGTTCCATCATTACGGGATTTTACAACTCTATGGTTTAAACCGAGAAATAGTTTCTTTCGCGGGATTTTACAAAACCAAGAATAAACCGTAAGATAGATCCGGAAATGCACTTTACAAGGATGTTTCCATTGTTACGGATTTTACAAGTCTATGATTTAAACCGAGAAATAGGTTCTTTCGCGGATTTTACAAAATCAAGACAAAACCGTAAACAATGTCGACTTGAAAGTGTTATGACAATATTGGTTTCGGTGAATATCATTTTTTAGGGGAACACGCGGTTCATCAATGGTTCAATATCCAACATCATCAACCATCCAATCAACACTTTGGTAAGCACATCATTCACGCATTATGTAAACATTATCGTGACCACATGGTGAAGTAAACCCGATATACTAAACTTGATCATGAAGTAGAATTCTCCAGTTGTTACTTAAACTTGTACTAATCCTCGTGAACAAGAAGCGATTGTACCCAATGTACAAAACCTCTTGACATTCTCAAGCGAGTGAGACACGAGTGATAGTTACTTTGTGGGTTAAGCGAGAAAGAATCCTGGCGTAACTAAATAGCCACGTCTTTATCACACTCAATAAATGCCCAAACAAGTCATCTTCGCGGAAGGGTAGAAAGAAAGAAGGCGAAATAAGTAAACACGCCCGACAAACCTTACTTCAAATCCAAATAAGAAATACCGTATAAACAACCATAGTCAACTTTTGTTCAACCATTAATTCAAGCCATGACATATTTTACTCGGTGAAAATGTATATACGAGAATATCAAATCACATAACCCATTGAATCACATCATCACACAAAATCTCATCATCAAAACTCAATATCACAAGTCTCATCGTTAAATTACTACTGACAAATCTTATCGTCAAGTCTCTTGAATACAATTCAATTTTGAGAGGCCCAACATAACTTTGAACCCGATCCAATAAAATGACAAAGCTTTGATCAATTTAAGATTTAGGAGGCCCATTGAATAAATCCCACACGAAATGATCTTGTTCAAGTCGGTATATCAAATTTTAGACATGATACTAATTTGTAACAAACAAACTCGTCAATCATGAAGCAACAAGATACGTTAAAACATTAATACTAACGTTAAATCATGATGCAACAAGTCCTTTTATGCGCTAAAACAACAATAATACTAATGTGCCATTGATCCATTGTTTCGACCAAAGAACCATGACTCGCCCCAAGTCCATTAATCAATCTTAATCCCAAAGTCCAATCAATCCAAGCAAGCCCAAAGAACAAGCGGTTGGGTTAAATCCTACAAATCCGGATATTTAAAACATATTCTCACTATACCCTAATATTACTCGTAATAATCCCGCCTACCAAACCAAGAAATCTCACATCCCCTTCATAGCAGATAAAACTGCTCCCACCTAAATAACAGTGATCACTCCTGATCTCTTAAAAACCCAAAAAAATCACGCCTCTTTTTATCTCCAAATAATACTTACAACAATCAAACCCTAATCACCCTTTAAAAAAAACGCATCCTTATCGTAAGCATCAAATCTTGTTAATCCATACACGCTTACCACAGGGATGGTTGGAGCTCGAAAACAAGATCTCAACATCATAAGCCACAGGGATGGCTAAGGTTAAGATATGGGACGGCATAAATAACAACCAAGCGATTTCGGGTAGGTTTTATTTCACTTAAATTTATTATGTTTCGATTTGGTCATGAGTCACATAGAACGAACCAAGGATAAATTAATATCAGATTTGTTATATAATTTTACGATTAGTTCGGATATACTTGAGCTAGGCTTCAAGGAGATTAGACCGATGATGGATTTTTCGTGTGTTAGGCCTCTAATGGTCTTGATGATTCTTTGATGAACATGAAAAAATCTGAGATAATTATATTTATCTTGAAAGTACTAGTTTGATGTATTGAGTCGATGATGATATAGTTGTCGTGATGTATTGGACCAGTGATGGAAGGAACCTGAGGTCTGGATGTTGGTTTTTGGTTTTCATGGTCTTTGATATTGTGGTCGTGGTCTTTCCATCTTCATCTCTTTCTGTCCAAAACAAGTCGCTAACCATTTTTTTTTTCTTTTCAAAGCAAGTCGCTACCCGTTTTTTCAAAAGCAAGTCGCTACCCGTTTCAAAACACACAAGTCGCTAACTTATAAGTATAAGTCGCTATGTCATTTTCAGTATCAAGTCGCTACATAGCTTTTTATACATAACTCGCTATTGACTTTCAAGAAAGTCAACGAATATCCAAGTTGCTATCGTTACATTCATTGAATCTGGACATGAAACTTAGACAAGTCACTAGCAAGAAACATATGACCAACTAAGCTATGAAGACTAACCCGAGAAAAAAAGCGAAGAAGATCTGTTTGACCACTTGAAACCGACGAGAAAAACCCATTTTGACCCATGTTTATTCTTAAGCGAAATGACTAAATGACCATCTTGAAGCTTAAGCGATATGGAACAACAAAGGACACAAAGTAGTGATATTGTTGTTAAAGAACATGAAGCAAGCGAGAATAAAAACATGACCATGTAACCATTTTAATGAAAGATACAACAAAAATAAAACCATTTAAAAAGCGGTTTACCCACATAACACGGAAAACAAAATCCGATCAACATAAATAGTACCAAAACAGTTTAAACCAAGAGAAGAAACCACCATAAATCGACACAACACAATAACCTTGGCTCTTGATACCAATTGAAGGATCGTAAATATTATAGTGTTGATGATTCGGGTGGTCTTGGATGATCAAAATACATGTTTGCCATTAGAGAGAGAAAGTTAAAGAGTTGGGTGTTTTCTTGCTAGAGACTTGGTTCTCAAAAGTATGGAATATTAGATTGAAAAGCACTACCCTTCCATGGATGGAAGGGGTATTTATAGTTACAAGAAATACGACCTCTATCGGCTGTGGATCAAGTATCACGATGGGTAAAGACCGTCCTTCCTCCAGCGGTGTTGCACTATACTAAACTATGCTAATAACTAACTAATAAACTGATAAATAACGTAAATAACGACAAGTCTACGAGCTAACTTATGCTAGATAATATTTGGGGTGACCGACTCTTCACTATGGAATTTTATAATTCCTAACAATGAACTAAAACATTGCCCTCCTTATCTAGGTCGTGTATCGGTGCAGCTTCACAATATTCACTGAATCCCACTTTTGGATTGCTTATTTGCTAAGGTGAGTTTCATAGCCCCTCTTTTACTTGATAAATTATTTTATACATTTTGGGGTGAGAAAATATGAAAAACCTTTTATGGACCTAACTTGTTGCTGATTACTATTATGTGGTTTAGCCTAAGCCACGATGTCCCTAAATGCCCCTTTCATGAGCAAATGGGTTCCTATTTGGGAAGCGCAGATGTTATAAATAGATCTATTGAGGTGACTCCTCCGTTCGGTTGGCCATGCTTAGGCCAAGGCGAAACGTATACCATGTCGAGTCGAGTGTTGAGGACAAAACACTCGCATTGGGCCTATATATTGTATGATTTCATTTAGCATCTGACTGCGTCGTAGTATCGTTGCATGAACTTAGTGCTAACATAATAGACTTTCATCCATATATCATTATATTCTTTGTAATGATTATATGTCTTTGAATATGGTCCATGCTTCTTGTTTTAATTTAAACCTATGAACTCACCCTTTTAGTGACCTTTTAGCATATTTTCTCGGTGTTTAAATTGTGATCATGGATGCAAGGCAAGAGGTGGTAAATGGTCGTAGTAATGTCTAAAGAAGTGTTTTTACACATAATTATGTTTTTAAATTGGGACCACTAAACTTATGGAAAGTGCCCATTTTGTTTAAACAATGTTTGTAAGATAATGATTTCGAAGCTATTTTATGAAATGAAAACGGAGTATGTATTCCATTCTTTATTACTTGTGTTGTGATCTCCGATTTAGTAGCATTCCCTATAATACGTATGCTTCCGCTAAATCAGTTTGGGGTGTTCTGACAAGCCTCCTCATGATCCTCAGTTCTACTATGGTTTCCATATTGAAGAGGACAAGATTAGTGATAGTAAACTAAGTGAATTGGATGGCGTGCTAACTACAATGAAGCGATGGCAAGCCACGAGGCGCTAAGTGGAAGGAAGCTATGAAAGCGATATTCGGTCTATGTATGACAGCCAAGTTTATAATTTGGTTGACACTACACCGTCTTAAGGCGGTGGGATGTAAGTGGATCTTCAAGAAGAAGGCAGACATGGATGGGAAAGTACAGACTTATAAAGCTAGGTTGGTAGCGAAGGTTATACTCAAATCCGGGATTGATTATGAGGAAACCTTCTCACCAATAGCTAAAATAAAGTCAATTAGGATAATGCTTGCTATAGTTTGTGTTTCATGATTATGAAACATGGCGAGATGGATGTCAAGACCGCTTTCCTTAATGGAAAAGCGGCGGATGATGTGTTTATGGCACAACCGGAGGGTTTTGAAAATGCAAAGTATCCTAAAGAGTGTGCAAGCTTCAAAAGGCCATTTATGGACTTAAACAAGCTTCTCGTATTTGGAATCTCTTTCCATGAGAAAGTCACATAGTTTGGATTTTCTAGAAGCGAAGATGAGTCATGTATATATGTCAAAGTCGATGGGAGTGTTGTAGTCTTCACGGTATTATATGTAGATGATATACTACTCATAGGAAACGATATCCCAATGTTACAGAGTGTAAAAGACTGGTTGGGGAAATGTTTTGCTATGAAAGATTTGGGAGATCACGACATATATTCTTGGTATAAAGATTTACGAGAGATAGGTCAAAATGTCTTATAGGACTTAGCAGGGATCGTGCTTAGATAAAATTTTGAAAAGATTCAAAATGGAGAATTCTAAGAAAGGAATCTACCACTTACATCATGGCATAAAGATAAGTAAGGATCTATGTCCGAAAACTAATGAAGAACTGGACGAGAATGAGTTGAGTCCCATATGCTTGGTATGGGATCGATCATGTATGCGTGGCGTATACAAGGCACGATGTCTCCTTTGCTTTAAACATGGTGAGTCGACATCAATGAGAATCTGGTGAAGGTCATTGGACGGTTGTAAAGAACATTCTTAAGTATTTAAGAAATACTAAAGACGGGTTCTTGGTTTATGGTGGAGAAGAAGAACTCGAGTGGTGGTTATTGTGATGCAAGTTTCAAAAGCAGATAAAGATGATAGTCGTTCACGGTCGGTTGGGTATTTTTGCTAAATGGGGAGCGGTGACATGGAAAAGTTCAAAGCAAGATATAGTGGCGAGACTCCACATGCGAGTCTCGAGTATATTACGACTTGTGAGGCTTCAAAGGAAGCTATACGGATGAAGAATTTCATTAGAGATCTTGGAGTTGTTCTAACGATTACAAGACCCCATTGAAATATTTTGTGATAATGAGAGTGCGATCGCCTTGACTAAAGAACCCAAGGATCATGGAAAGTCAAAGCACATTGATAGAAAATACCATTTTGTTGAAGCAAAGTAGAAGAAGGACACGTGATTGTGAAGTACATTAGATCAGAGGATAATCCAGCTGATCCATTCACAAAGGCATTGGCTAAGTCCAAACACGATGAACATGCTTGGAGCATTGGATTGAAAGATAATATAAAGTTTTAGTTGTTAGGTTGAATTTGAAACATTATAAGTAATGATTGAAATTGTAATGGATTTGGTGATTAAATAGTGGAGATTTGTTTATTTGCAAGTGTGCTACCATTTACTATTGTTCATCATTATGTTTCATTTTTTTGCATGTTTAGAATCCACTTCCTGAGTACTTAGTTTACTCAAACCTCCTCAGTCGTTCATACTATAGGAAGTAAGTATTGATTTAAGATTGTCATGGAGTGTTAGTAGATTGTCTATAAAGATTAGACATGGCATAGAGAATCTTTGCAACACTCATGAGTACTTAATGGGAATTAAGTCACGGAGAAACCCGTATTAGAAAGATTACTTCATGGATTAATATCACAAGTAATTCTAAGATGATAATATCTTCTATTCTTAAAATGGAGATACATCGAGTTTCTAGTTTTTCAACTCTGTTATACTTTAGTTAATTCAAACGCTGTGCGTAAATGCCAGTTATAAAGGATATGCTAGGTATGACATGATGAGTTGACTAGTACTATGTATTCAAAGTTTATTTGTTCGTTTTACCTAAATGGAAAAGTGATATCTATGGGCCCTTCGATAATTAAATGTTGACTTAAATGTGCTAGGCCTAGCCAGGACTAAATTGATGTGTTCAATTCAGTAGTCTCATATAGTCAAATAATTGGAAATCGAGAAACATAATGTTGAACCTGGAGATTGATTAAAATCCATGTCTCAGGTTCATAAGATATCAGTAGAACAAAGGATTAGTTGATCTCTTATCTAAGGGTTGACTCTAAGATATGATTCAGAGTTTGGCAGTTGCATTGGAAGGCACTCTCTGCTTAATTGATCGGAATAGGCTTAGACCAATTATAGTTGATGACTTGTCCAAGTAGGAGACTATTGGATTTAGTGTCTAAGGTCATAACTAATTGGTAAGACTATCGTTATAAGTGGAGTCCTTTTTGGGTCTCCCTCGTTGAACCGTAAAGAAAAGTATTTGAAGAATAGGTAACAAGGCATGGGTCATTTTGTGGTTATCCCACATCGCTTGAAAGGTAAACCAACTCCTCTCATGCCTTATAAATAAAGGAAGCATGCCAAAGTTATGACTACTCATCTCCTCATTCTAATTCCTACTCCTTGTAAGAGTCTTTCGTATATCGGGACCTTAGGAGTTCGAAAGAATAGTTTCTTTTTGGTTCATGGGTGTGAGCTATTAGAGGTACTCTCGGTTGAGTACTCGCCTCCAAATTCGACCAAGGTGGTCCGCGTATGAGAAATTCAATTTTCTCAAAGGTTAGTAATTTTTCTTTTATTTATTTATTCATTTACTTATATTCTTTAAGTTGTTTTTAGTATATTAGGTTTAAATCCTTTAGGGTTTAGTTCCCTTCTTGTCTAGATTAATTGTTAATTTTCGGTGCGCATTAATCTAGTTAGGGAATAGAAAACCCATCAGAAACATCATGAATGAGACTAGCAGACGAATGCCAATTTGTATTAGAGTTGGTGTTGTTCGGTGGTCGGGTGATCACATCCTCTCAGTTAATAGTGTAACAAAATCAATCTTAACCGTGAAAGAATTTAGCCCACTTTAATTATACTTAACTCGTGTAACACTTCTATGCAAATCTTTTATATAATAAAACAAAACCCCTAGTGGGAATTTTTCATTTCAAAAAATTCAATTCATACCTTATTTAGTAATAATTAATTTATTATTAATTTTTAATAATAGATTTTGATTTATAACAATCTTAAATATTTCCTTATTTGGTAAAACTAAAAAATCGTTTTCTAATTACGATATAGAACAAAAGCTCAAAACACATGTACTTAGATTTAATAATCTAGAAGTTTAGGGTCCAAGCTGTAAAAATGAAAGACACGGAAGATTTAATTCTCCCGATTCACATACCAAAAGAAAACCCACCTCGAGATAAAACACCCACCACTCCAGGTCCAATCCATCATCGCATCCGTTTTTCAATTTATCAAATAAACATCGATCCACATAAATAGTCCACCATTTTTTCGGTTCTCCACCACTCCATGATCCACATAAGCATCACAAAATTGATTTTATTCCTTCAATTTATGAACCTAATTTCAACATATTGTTATCAATTAAACTTTGAGGGCTTGATATGTTTTACAAGAGATGGTGAGGTTGTTTGAATCTAATTCAATATATCTATCTATGATAACTTGGTTCTTGCGGAGTTCAAACCATGGACTGTGGTATGAATTCTTCGGACATAACATATGATTTTTTTAAAGTTCATATGATTATACTCGAGCTCTTTCTAATTACTTTGTATATAGCATCTTTTAACAATCTCAATAAACTTTAGTGTTTCATTAGCTACTTGATACGAGATAGATGTATATGAATAGATGCCTTGATGTTTGATCTTGACATAGGATTAAAGCACACTAGATATGTCAAACAAGAGATTGTGAAATATAATACACTTTTAGAGAATCTATATATTTCAAAGTTGGGTATTACTTGGAATTACACATTTGAACTAATATATAATTATCTAAACCTTTAAAATCGATTTTGATTGCAAATTCCAATTCTTAGGTAAATTTGTGATGGTTGACGATCGGTGAAAATAGTGGGATCATGAAAACACGATGTTTGTTGTGATCCATTTAGTAGGTGGATTTGTAAGTGCACATGCTATTTTAGTAATTAGTGGAAAACAAGATATGGCAAACAATTTTAACTTTTTCTCGTCTTTAGTTTTGTAGTTTTTGCTTTACGAACTTCCATTCAAGCTTGAATTGATAACATTCGACCCTTTTTCGGTCTGCGATATCTTCAACCGTATGTGAAACTTCGGAAAGGATGTAACTTATAAGTGATGTAAGTTGAATAAGATAAACATTTAGTGTTAGTAATCATATAGATGTGGGAATGTTAACCCATTTACGTATGATTGGGTCGATTTGGGTTTTGTTTTAACTATATAAATAGGTAAAAGAACAGCTTATAAGGTAACGAGTCAAAAGGTGTAAGGCGCTAAAAGTATATTTCTAATGCATAAAACATTTTAAAGATTTTATGTGGTTCCTAAGTTTATACTACTATTAAAACGATTCAACATTTGTAGTCATACTTGACACACTGTTGGAACAAAAGAGTTTAATGTCAATCCAACCCGTTATGATTCATAAAATATTGCCCATAACTTGAACAACCCATCAAGTATGGAAAAGCGGCGTATGACCTACGTTGGAATAGGCCTTACAATTATTGAGTACATAAGAGGCGGGGATGTATTTTCTGATGCTCACTCAAACTGGCTCCAGACAGTTTATACCAATCTTCTCTTCTAAATGGTGTTTAAGGGGGTGGATATATTAATCATGCGATCAACTTCTATTTACGCCGCAAGTCATTCAAGCAATTTATATGTCAATTTGATAACTCTTTATTAGTCTTCTTACATTGGCATACAAAATTATGTTTACACTTTTCTCGAATTGTGGCGGACAAGCTGCTCTAGAAGACTTGCAATGTTTCTTGGGTTTCAAGTTCCTAGACTATGGGCGCCATATTTTGTGAGTTACCCAACCATGTGTTGCCATGTATCCGACAGTATTTTACCAAAATAGACGAGTTGCCCAATTGTTATACCAAAGTATACCAGTTGCCCTATGACTCATCACCCTTGTAATCAGTGAAGTCACACTTGTCACTTACTGGGGGTGGTTGCTCAATTGTACAGGGTTGCCCGGTCTAGTTTGGGAACGAGAAAAAAAAAAGGTTCGGAATAGCAAAACCAAAAGGCAACCGGTCTATTTAGGGCATTATCTCTTTTTTGTATTAAATAATACTTGATGAAAGTTATACAAATGAAAATACATTTAAAACCTAATTTCATTTATATATTTTACAACAAGTATTATATAATACAAAAGATAAACTACATATGCATCCATAAACTAAAACTCCACATTTCACCAAAACACGAATTATAGATATAAATAAACTAAGCGGTGTAAATGCGAAATTAAAGTAGATTTTAAAATAGACCTACCGTGGAAATGATGTGCGAATTCTCAAAGACCAATTGCCTTTGGTTATAAAGGGCAACCCGATCCGGGTGATATTATGAGCCATCTGTAAAAGTATATATATTAATCACTAAACACTATTTGTTATTTGCGGTTAAAACAATTATAAATAACAAAACATTAAAAAAAAAAAAAAAAAAAAAAAAAAAAACAAAACCGATTATATAAGAAGAATTTTACCTACGCCATATGTGTGTGTCAATTGAAGGAATAATACTTTAGGGTTTATGAAACCTTTGGAATGCTCTAGAATGGTTTGTATGGGCGAGTTTAGTTTGGCACAGCTCATTGTGGGTTTTTTTTTTTTTTTATTTAATAGCATATATATGATTTTTTTTTATGTTAAAACATGAAAAAATTACTCTTATTTATTGACAGTTAACGATTGTCTTGGGACAAACAAAAATGATAACGTGGACACATGAAGCGAGCATATGATTTTTACTAGAAAAAGTTTAAAATTTTGAGGCAAAGTGTAGTTTTGTCTCTTATGAATATACTTTTTACTAGAAAAGTTTAAAATTTAAGGGAATTATGTAATCTTGTCTCCTCGGAATATATTCACTTGATATCTTTGTTTCAAATGAAATAAAGAGAAACCCAATATGAATGTTTATGTATGTGCCTTCACCAATATGAGACACATAAAAGTTTATTAACTTCCTATAAGCTGAGTTGCATAACTTTTAAAGTTCATATAATTTAAGGATACAAAACGATAACAAGGGATGTCGTTTAAGGCTCCTTTCTGGCCAGCCCAACTGGTATCCATAATTTCATTCGAGTCTTTTTTTTCCATATAGGCATTTTATTTTTAAGATGACTAGATATAATGCCCGCGCACACGCAGGGTTTTTCCTAATTTTTTGAATAATGTATTTGTTTCTATTATAAATCTATTTTTTTTGTTTGGTTTTTTTGTTAATTATTGTTTGTAATTTTTAAGTATTGTTTATTGTTGGTAGAACATCTCCTCTTTGTTGCATATTCATCAAATGAATGCTAGTCATCGCGAGGCATGGGTAATAGCCGTGGCGGATCGTTGTATATGTCGATTAAGATCCATGTTGATAAAAGGTTTAAAAGAGGCCGTGTCGCTTGTTTTCATGGTTTGTGAGTGGCTTTTGGTTAAATCATGTTTTTGCATCGGTAATTTAGTTATACGAATAGTTACTCTTATGTATTCTACCTTTTATATGAATTATATTTTTGTTGTTATAATTTATATAAATAAAACATAAGCAACAACCGGTAAACAACCATTTATCTTTTACAACTTCACACAACAAAAGCTCCTCGAAATACCATTATATAATCACTTTCAATAGGTACATCCAAACACTCCTTTAGATTAACTAAATAGTCAAACTTCCTTGTATTCCAACAAAACTATTTCATATAACTTAGCACAGTTAAAAAGCAATGTGGGAGTACCTTGGTGCGGGACTATATTTGACCAATTGGATAAATGGTAAGATGATTGGTAGTAAGTGGTCATGTTTATTTGTATTGTTGTTGAACCCAACTATGTTGGTTTGAAGACATAAATGTTTTTTTGGGCTGTTATAACGTATTTAAATAAAATATAAGCATTCGCTCACACAAAACATAATATTGTTTAAATAAAAAATAAGCATAAAACAACTGATATTAAAACATCTCAATTAATGTCTTGAGCAAGTACATTTTTCCGGATTGCATTGGCATGTCTCTTGACACACGGGGCAGTAACAATCATCATGTTCATAATAATCTACGAAGTCACAATCTGTGAAATCTCAATCATTTAGGCATTCACTTTCCTTCGTACTATGGGGTATCTTTGCATTTGTTTTTTGCTTTTTGGTCTTTGGCTTCTAATCTTCAACATTAACGACTTCATCATCAACTACATCAGTTATTTGTCTTTTTTTTGTAGCAACAACTTTTACTGTGTTGTTTGATGTGTCCTTTCTATTCTTCAAAGGGTGGTTGTCATCGTTAGAAATCTGTTTAAATATGTATACATAAAATGGTATGTCTAAATGGTTTTGTTGAAACTGTTAGGAATTAGAAATTCCCGGTATTAAAGAGTCGGTCACCTCAAGTATATGTAATCGTTAGAAAGCTCGTAGTCGTAGTTCTGTTAAGTTAAGTAGTAATTTAGTTAAGTAACACCGTGGAGGACGGACGGGTCTTTACCCACCGTATGCTCGATCCACACCCAAAGTGTGGCGATTTATGTAAGACTATAAATACTCTCTACCTCCCAAGGTAGAGAGTTGGAGCTCATAATAATATCTTTCACTTTCTCTCACTAAGTTCCCTAAACCTCTAACTTTCTCTCTAGAATTCCATCTTATCGCCACCTTATGCTTATGGTTTGATGTGTATGTGAAAAGTTATATCTTACAATTGGTATCAAGAGCCATGGTTAGATCATATCTTGCACATCTTTGGATTTATAGTGGTTTTAGGTGGTTTTGAGTTTGAAAAAGTTTAGTGGTTTTGCATCATTTGGTTGATTTCTTGTGTTAAAGTTTGAATTTTGTTGGTACTTTTATGTTTAGAATCATCAAAAGTGTTTAGGTTTTCATTTGGTAAGCTTGAATCATCTTGGTTGGGTTGTTTTGGATTGAAAAGTGAAGTTTATATGGTTTTCGTGCTAGCGACTTAGTTCACGGAATATTTTCTTGGTAGCGACTTGCTTCACATTTTTGTAGCGACTTACGGTGTTGGTGCTAGCGAGTTAGATCTAGCGAGTTAAAGTACAAGTAGTGGAATCTCCACTACGGGTAGCGACTTGTGGTAGCGACTTGGTGCATGTGCGAGTTGCTCTTTAGCGACTTGTATATCTAGCGACTTGAGTGGCAATTCTTGCCAAAATTTTGCTAGCGACTTGAGCCCTAGCGAGTTACTACTTAGCGACTTGCATTTGTCTAGCGACTTGGGACCATGCGACTTAGTGGTGTAGCGAATTAAGTGTTAGCGACTTAGCACTTAGCGACTTGGTGACTTAGCGACTTGGTTCAAGGGTTATAGCGACTTGGTTGATTTTACGAAGAAGAGGTTTGACCAAAGTTGATTTTTACGTCAAAACTTCAAGCGGCCATAACTTTTGATCCGTAACTCCGTTTTCGTGAAATACCGTCAAAACGACCGGAGCAACTGAATATTGTGAAGTTTCACTACGATGTCGTGAAACGAATTTTTCGAGGCCCAAATCCACTCGAAAGGAAGTTATTGAGCTATTAAGTTTTAGACCTAAAATTCTCCGTAAAACGTGCTTCAACCAATCCAAATCTCAACCAATCAACATTTGACCTTTCCTACGAACAATCTAAAGTCCTATCACACAATCGTCTTTCATTGTATCATTCCATCGGTCATCTTAACACCCTATCTTTGGTCATTGCTTAACGGTTTCGTTTTGATTTTAGTAAAATCCCGCGAAAGATTCTATTTCTCGGTTTAAATCATAGACGTGTAAAATCCGTGCATCCTTCCACATCATGTCCTACTCTTGACCCGGTGATTTCGAAGTGCTTAAACTATATGATCTTGTGGACAACAATGATAATGTATGCTACAATTGAACGATTAAAGATGATTGAATTAAGCAATGAGGATGTGAGATCTCCATGTTCGAAATCTAATGAGAGAATTGCACCACCAAGCTACGAATGCCATGCAAATGAAATGCGACATTGAGCCCTATCGCCTACTTCATCTCGCACCTCATTCGGTTGTTATCCATAGTCGGGATCGAACATGTAGTGCTCTTTTCCGCGAGGACTTACCTACATTGACAAGAAGCTTCTTTGTTGAACTTAGAGCATTTAAAGTCGCAACTTACCAACGAAGAAGTTCAAGAGGATGGTTCGGTCAGACTCTTCAAGTAATCTACAAACAATTTCAACCATTCATCGATGGGAATATTCAAATAGATTACAATCAACACTTGACTGGAATTTCCTTCAAAACATCTTGGAATGGAAATTCGAGAATTCATTGAGACATTTATCCAACTCATGGATAATATGAAAAGTTCATTGAAGAATCTGCACAAAAGAATGAAGACGTGAATGAGTGTCGGTGCGGTTGAAAAATTGTTGTGATAAGTTGGGTAATGTATCCGGTGAAGAATCGGGTGGTCTTTGAATGCGAATGTTAGAAAACAAATAATGATGAGTCGGACAATGCTAAAATAGAATCTTCATGCTCATGTCCACAAGAGAGAGAGGTGCACCAACACAACCCGTGCAAGCTAATGCAAAGGAACGCTACATGGAAGCTTCGGATGTACCCAAGATAGAGATGCACCGGCCACAACCTCATGCACGTTAATGCAGAGGAAACTTGCATGAAAGTTTCGCGATACCTAGGTATGCATCTTCTTCTCAAAATGATGATTATGGATTGCATGAGTACACCGTGCATTTGTGCTGATGATTCCTTGACCATGAACTCAATACCTATAAGGATCAAGTTGCCATATCGAACAACGTGCTAAGTTTGAACTTACCACTCGTGAGCGGGAGATGGATATCCAAATGCGTACAATTATTAGAAAAAGTAATTTTAGAGAAGTATTAAAACAAGAGTTAAACTCCTTACAAGAAAAGCTTTCCAAAACTCTAAGCAAAACACGAACTTCAAGAAAATGTTAAAATGCTTAAGCAAGAATTCAAAGCTAAGGAATCAAAACTTTTGAATGATTTTCCAATCTAAAACTTTGAAAAACAAGCTTGAAAATAAGTTATGCGTACAAGGAATACCATTCAAACCTGCTCACATGATCACTAAGCATCGAGTCTTAAGCGATAAGCATAGCATTCCCTCGTTGAGGAACCAAATCCGAGGTAATTAAAAGGCTAGAAATGCTCATAAGGTGCTTTATGATGGTAATGAAATCCTTAAGCCTAGGCGGAAACCTAGTTGCGTTGAGTGCACCGAGGAAGATAAGAAATCGATGAAGTCACTAGGGAGAAAATGAATAAGAAGTTAGAAGATCCGAGTGTAAAAGAATAACATAACGATCAAACCCATAATTACACTAAAGAAAATTGGATCTCCTTGAACAAGTTTAAGCCTCGAGACTTATTAACCCCGAACAAGTGTTCGGAAAAGGATATGGATATGCAAAAGCGAAAATCTTGTTGAAAAGAATCCCCTTTGTAGGAAACCCGCTAAATCAACTGTGTATCCTCCTAATACACCAATGCACTTAGTTCCTAGATCTCTTGCCACTAAAAGCAAGACCTTAATCGATGAATATGTTATCTTTCAACTATTTGTTGATTTTGAGAAAACTTGTAAGAAAAGGATCACACCCACCGGTATAATCGAAGGGAAAGGGTTTTGAGCAAACTAAAGAATGCTATTTAACTGAGGTCATGCCTTTCTTTAAACAACTAAAAGATCAATTTGAGAGTCTTAAAAAGGACGATTCGATATTAAAGAAATGGAAAAGGTATTTGATGCAATGATTGTTGAGGTTAGTGATTATGAGAGAAATTAAAATATAATGAGATTGAGAGGAAGAACTTACATACATTGAATGAGAATCGATTTAAGAATGTATTGCTCAAGATGTGTTTTTCAACGCTACAAATTGTTCCATTAATGCTTCTCAATTTCATGAATTATCTGCTGCTCTGAAAGTCTCCCATGATCGTGTCATTGAGCTTGAAACAACAAATTCAAAATTGCATGAGAAAATAAACAGATGATCATGATAACTTGGTCAAACATTATTCTAAATTAGAAGTTGAACATCTTGCTTTGCAATTAAAACATCAACATCTCAAAGAAAATGTTAAAACCTCAAATATCAAGACATCCTCGATGCTCCCGAGTTTGATGCGATTTTGAAATTAGCAAACGTGATGAACAAATTCGAGCTCATTATAACACGATCAAAAGATTGAAAGCCCAAATTTCACAACCGAAAGGTGAAAAGAAGGATGTGACTGTTTCCCATATGCCTCCACTTTAGATTCTCGAATTTCCAACTTCAAAACATAATTGATAACTTGCAAAAGGAAAATGATTGTTTTAAAGTGAAATTTCAAAGGTTAATGATCAAAACAAAGAGTTATGTGATTCATTTAAAGTTAATCATGATAAACAAATTGAAAAGATAACTTCTTTACTTAACGATATTGAGAATCAAGCGTGAGGTGAAAGGAAAGTTGCCAATCCCCAATTGCAAATACTGCTCCTAAGGTTTCGATTGTGATAAATATGCTATAGATATGTTATATATTCCTCCGCCCATTAGGAATAATGAACTTGCACATAAAGCATATCTCTCATACCTTAAGGAAAGTTTGAAGGGTCTCAGTGAGATTGTTGAAGATGAAAGATTAGAAAAACCTTTTGATAGTACTATAGCCTATGCCTCGCATGGATGCCAAACGATCTCGGGAACTCTTAGAGTATGTAATTGTCACAAGTCCGAAATCTAGCAATAGGCGAGATAGAATAGTTATGCCTTGTTCTATGCCTAAAGCCAAGCATGTGACCCTTGATATGCCTTGTTCCATGTCAAAATTCAAGCAAGCAACCTTTGATGTGCCTCCTAGAACTTCGATCCCAAAGACTTCTAGACCGTAAATGCGAAAGTAGTGAAGCCATGTAATGTTCCCATCGTTACTTCTACGGATGTTAAGATTGACACTAAAGTTAGCGGTCAAAACCTAGAAGCAATGCAAAGAAGGATAGGATTACGCAAACTAAAAGTGTTCATGATAAGAAGTGAAAGAACACCATAGGGACGAGAAGTTTGATTTGAACAAAAGAATCGTGTTAGTTCTAGTATTAGCTCTAAGCGTCTTGAAATTAATTCGAGGCCTCATCGTCGTCTCGCAAAACATGTAAAAATTTTTATTTTCGGTAATCATGATAAATGTGATGTGTTATTTCGAGGTCTAAGATTCATAACCCGATTAAGAAAGTTTGGAGAGCGAAGCAGTTAAGCAATCTTGGAAACCTCACAGGAATGTGTTTACAAATGTAGGATTTCGGTGGAAGCCCACAGTCGAATATTAACGAATGGCAAACCTTATCCTTAGCTAGATCCACTATGCCTAGAATAGTGCTTGTTAGGTTTGGAAGCCAGCGGTAGAATAATCCCATTAAGCACAAAATGTCATTTGACTAAGTCTCGATGCTTCTACTAGTTCGGCTCCTAGGGATAATGCCATAGCATCTAGGGTTTCTGGCGATTCAAAGACTGTTTGTGCTAACCAAAAGGAACCCATCAAAGACGTGGGATCCAATGTTTCCAATTCTCTGTCTTCGTCCGTTGTCCAAAGCGTGTCGTATAAATCGTCCCTTGGTATTTGGATTCAAGGCTCTAAACATATGATGTGGCTCTTAACAATGACTTCATTCAAATCGATTCAGCCTCGTGACTCAACACTATGGTGTCTGCAGATTCTTGAGGGGATCCAATGTTTCCAATTTCTCTCATGAATGGCTATACTCATCTACATTCTTCATCAACAAGCTTCATGTTTTCCACACTCATTCATTCATCAAGTGGATCTCGTTCATTGGTGTATACTCTTATTCTCTTGTTAAATCAAAATGGCAACTTGGATGCAATTTTTGAGGGGAAAAGTGAATATACTACGTGATGATGGATGTTTGAATAATGGTTATACGACTTAATTTTGATGATGATGAGTGTATATTCTTTTGATGAAGAGTGAATATACTAAGGATAACTGGGATTCATTGTTTTGATTTTGATGACTCTCCTCCAACGCCTAATGCTTCACTTACTAAGGATAATTGGGAATCAATGTTTGGGATTCATTGTTTTCAAAGATATGTTTGATGAGTACTTTCAACCTTCGACGAATGTTGATCATCCGACCAAAGCTCATGCTCCGGTTTCTATTGATTCAACTGGTTCACCATCTAAGAAGTACTTCTTGGAAGTCTCAAGAAACCTTATCTCCGGTTACTTCACAAGGCGTTGTTAATGACTATCATTGCGGTTGCACTCATGAATAGTGATCCGCTCTTTGGTACTCCTTTGCCAAATCTTCACGGATCATTGTTTCATTGTTCTTCTCAAATGTGCACTCAGAAATCAACCACATGAACATTAAGGAAAATGACTTCCTCATCGCTCGAAGACATTTGTGGTGAACTTTCGGATCGGTCTCTACATGTATACCTTTAGGAAGAATGCATTAATGTCGAGAAATCATTTGTTCGGTTCATTCGGTGGATCGACGACATCCGGTTGTGCGTTTATTCACGTGTTGGGCATTTGACACAAGTCGATTACTTGAGTTAATCAATTATCACTTATTTGAGATTGAAGTTAAAATTCACAATGGCGAGCTTAAGATGCAAATGCATGGAATTCTTCTTCGATTTCAAGTTTGGTATATCGTGTTTTCTTTATCGGTGGTCACTTCAAAATTGTCTACATATGGGTTGATAAAGATAGTCGAGAGAATTTATATCGCGATGGTCCTATGGCTCTGGACACCCAATTCGTGACCCGCACTTCAAGACGGTCCCATTAGTTCATCCCTTATACCAAAGTCTTCTCCAGAAACTCCATATGTACCTCCATCCAAGATGATTTAAAGAAATTGTTTGATCCATGTTTGATGAACATTATGAGCCAAGTGCTAATGAACCAATTCCTACTTGAGGTCGCTCATATTCCCGTGAATGACGCCAATCCTTCAATCTCAATATCATTAAGTCAAGAAGCTGCTTCCGATCACTCTGTCTCATCAACAAATCATCAAACTTCGAGGGTACATCATGGAACTATATCTGCATCAATGATGAAGTTAATCCTTTGCTATTCCCCGAAGATGCCCCTTTGAGAACGTGTTGCTCTCGAATCATCATGAACCATCTTCATCGGGAGAAATTGACTCGCAACTTCGGTTCTTCAACCACAACCACATGAACACCTCGGAAAATGGACTCATGATCATCCATTGGACAACATCATTGGAAACCTCTCGTCCAGTATCTACACGGAAACAACTTGCAACCGATGCCTTGTGGTGCTTCTTTAACTCCGTACTCTCTAAGATCGAACAAATGATGTTAAAACCGCCATGGATGAAGACAATTTGGTTCAATGCCATGCAAGAAGAAATTCATGAGTTTGATTGACTTGATGTATGGGAATTAGTACCGCTCCAGTTGTGCTATGATCATTGCTCTAAAGTGGATCTTCAAAGTGAAACTTGATGAGCATGGTGATGTGTTAAAGAACAAGGCTCGATTGGTTGCTAAAGGATATCGTCAAGAGGAGGGTATTGACTTTGAGGAATCATTTGCTCCTGTTGCTCGAATCGAGGCAATCGTAATCTTTTGGCTAATGCTTGTAAGAATATGGTAGTCCGTCGGATGGACGTAAAGGCGGCATTTACGAACGGAGATCTTAAAGAAGTCGTCTATGTCAGCCAACCCTAAGGCTTTGTGAATCCAGAGCATCCTACCCACGTTTATCGTTTGAAGAAGGCTCTTTACGGTTTAAAGCAAGCTCCAAGGGCATGGTATGATACGCTATCAAAGTTTCTTCTATCTACCGGATTCAACGAAAGGAGTAGTCGATCCAACATTGTTCACAAGGAAGTCAGCAAACATTTAATTCACGTTCAAATTTATGTTGATGATATCATATTTGCCTCGACTGACCCCAATGAGTGTGACCGTTTTTTCAAATGAAATGGGTTCTAAATTTCAAATGTCAATGATGGGACAAATGTCATTTTCTTGGGATTACAAATTTCACAAAGTCCGGAGGCATTTTCATAAATCAATCTAAATATGCAAATGAGATTTTAATGAAATTTGGATTTGATTCAAGTGACCACGATTGACACACCCATGATTGAACGAACCAAACTAGATGAGGACCACTCGGGGATCATGGTAGACCAAACGAAATATCGTGGTATGATTGGATCCCGATGTACCTCACTTGCTAGTAGACCGACATCTTGTTTTCGTTTGCATGTGTGCTAGATACCGTGCTAAGCCTACTAAAAGCACCTTGAAGCGGTTAAAAGGGTCTTCGGTATCTCAAGGAACCATCAATATGGGACTTTGGTACCAAGGACACCGTATGTCACTAACGACATATATGCGATGCGAGATCATGCGGTGTCAAGATACTCGTCGAAATCGTCTGGAGGTGCTTTCGGTTTTGGGTGATAAGCTTGTGAGCTGGTCGTCAAAGAAGCAAATGAGTACTTCTATTTCCTCTACTGAGGTGAATACATAGCCATGTCATCTTGTTGTGCTCAAGTCCTATGGATGAGATCTCGATTAGCGACTATGGCTTTGTATTCAACAAATCCTCTCATCTTGTGATAATAAAAGTGCTATTGCTTTCTCATGCAACAACGTACAACACTCAAGAGCAAAGCACTCGACATTCGACATCATTTCATCGGGGAGCAAGTAGAAAAGCGGTGTGGTGGAACTCTATTCGCGAGGATGAATACCGGTTAGCGAACATCTTCACCAAAGCTCTTCCAAGAGAACGTTTTGAGTTTATTCTTCCACGCCTTGGCTTGAAAAGCCTTCAACCAGAAAACACTCAAACGTCTTCGTGAGGAAGGCGAGGAGTAAAGGTCTTTCTTCTTCTATCTCTTGTAAATAGTTATTCGAAAACAAAATAGAAAAGTATAAAACTTTCAAAATCCATAAAAATCGAAAATTCAAAAATCTTCAAAAATATTGTCATTTTGTCATGTTTTTCACGGTTCGATAATATCTACGGTCTTTGTCTTTGTCATTCAAAGAATGACACGGACTTTAGATGTTGTTCGAATTCTTTAAAAAAAAAAAAAAAAAAAAAAAAAAAAAATCAAAAATCAAAAATATTTTTGGGAGAAAGAGAATGGTTTATTGTCATTTTCGAGCAATAACCGGTTTGAAAAGAAAGAACAGAGCCATGTTTTACCATGTTTTCAAATCCTATGCTCGATTCTATAAACCCTATCTCATTAAAACTAAATGCTTTGAAAAATAACTCAATCTCTATTTTTGATAATCATCGGACTTATTTGTCAAAATCTATCTCTCAATCAACAACCTCGTCATTGATTGAGGGAGAATGATTTCAATTAAATTAAAAAGTTATTTGGCATTAAATTGTATTCAAAAGATATACATGCATGTTTTATAAATAGAGTTTAAAGTCTTAAAATCGATCCATATCGGTTAAAACACTTTCACAATCAAGTCACAATTCTCCTTAAAAGCTTTCAAAATCAATTTAAATCTATACGAGATCACAAATCTCAAATGATTTGATAATTGTGATCGGGGAGAATGTGTGATTTAAATTGGATTTAAATTGATAATCGGGTAAATGGTTATAAAAGAATGTACATCTTTGTCCTTCTCACATGTGACAAACGATTTCAATTTTTCAATGCACATGTTGAGGGAGCATCTATCTTAAACCTTTGATTTAAAACGTGATCATTCATCCTAATGTGCAGGTTCCTCTAGTATGTGCAAAACTCTTTTCAAACCTCGAGGCACATATTGAGGGAGCAAAATTCATGGAAACCTCATCCTTCACGGAAATGCTATACCAACTTGATCTATCGAGGAAGTGATGTTGATATCTTTAGAAAATGGTAATTAAAAGAAGTAAATTCTTTCTCTTGCCTCCGTGTGCAAAACATTTTCAATACTTGATGCACATGTTGAGGGGAGTTCTCGTTCTAAAATATCAAAACAATTCGTGTACAAAAGCTTTGATAATATATCACAAGTATCCGAATTGATTTTCAAATGGTTTTCAATTGGATCCAATGGCGGATGAACAATACCAAATTGACCTACCAACTTTACTTTATGTACGGTGATATAAGGATGATAAGGTTAGGTATTGGTTCCCATGATCCGCCGAATCGGAGGGATCTACCGAGGACAATCCACTAGTTAGTGTAGAAGTCCTTAGGTATGATGATAAAAGGAGAAAAATGAGATATGGGAAGAGTGCGGACTAAGACCGAGCTAGTCTGGAATAAACCCAACAAGGTTCTAGCTATGAAGTCTCGGTAAGCATTGAAGGGGTCAAGAATTAAAAAGAATTGAATGAGAAAAGGGTGAAAACAAATAGCCCTCCATTTATTCAACCTTAGGCGAAACCGGGTTCAATTCATATGCTCTTGATGGTAACATCGGTATTGAAGACAAGACGTCATGGACCCGGACGCTTGCACTTCACCTTTCCAAACCACTCAAGTTCCTCTTAAAAGGGCTAGTTTCATTCTCACGGGAACCGACATAATCTATCGATTGTCTCTTAGAGATGGTTGATATTGAAGTAGGAGACCTCTCCCAGTCTCCCAACACAGATCCAAATATGCACAAATTGAGTCTAGAGCCACGAGATCATCAATAAATCTCCTTAGGACACTTTTCAATGAAGACTCCTGTTTCACACAATGTGGAAAGAGATTATATCTTGAGTCCCACGCATTATCCTTGTGGTATTGCCGAACATCCGAGTGATGTGGTTACATATTCACAATGAAGATGGAAAGCCTTCGGAGTCAACATCAAACAAGCTCCCAGTAGGTGGCATGTGAGATCTATTATATAGATCAACCATGTGACAACCTGACAGAAACAATGGGGCGATTCAATCTATTGAATCAATCCCGGTTCAGTTATGGATTGACGGATACCTTTGAAAAACCGGTCATTGTGCTTAAAAACTCTTTTCTTTAGCACATCGACCGTGTACCAATTTTTCAAACCAAAGGTGTTTTATGATTGATAATTGATTTACAATAAAACCTTCATTGTATTGCAAAAACAATTTCTATCGAGCAATACACGATTGTTTTTCAAATCTCTTTTCATCAATCGTTGGACTTAAAATTACCGGTTCACTCACTCCGTGTTGTCTTCTTTGAGGCGTTCGGTTTGAGAACGACTAGAACATTGCGAAACCCTGTCAAGGAGATTCTTAGGAATCCTACCGATCACGAGCAAGATTGTATCGATCAACGGGAACCGTGGGCGTGTACCTCAATTCATCGAAAGTGATCAAAGACACTTCGTGCGATTTGTTGCTAATCGTTGTATGCGTGTGCGCCGACGTTTGCGGTGATCGATCGTAATGAAGCGATCAATCCATAGCCGCATGCTCACTTAACACATTCATCTCAAAAGAAATCATGATTAGTGCATCAATGACTCGATATTTTCACTCCATGCTTACGCTACGCTGCGCCAATATCATGAATCAACTAAAGCTTCCGCTACTCGATGAGAAGATATCATGATCCAAAATGTGAGCATGTCGGTCCCAAAGTCACAACATCACAAAATACCAACACCGCAAAGGATGTGTCGGAGATTGTTGATAGGCGATGATCTCCAAGATGGCTCGAACTTATCATCGCGTGGATCGATAAAGACCTCCACTGGAATAACCAAACATGCGGTGTGAAGAATCAATGACTACGAGCTTATGAGCAAAGGACTACATCAAGAATGCAAGATCAACTATTAATGTAATATCTATTTGTATTCAATGTAATTTTGGTGTATAATTGAGGTGACCTCCTTGGGGAGATTGTTAGGAATTAGAAATTCCGGTATTAAAGAGTCGGTCACCTCAAGTATATGTAATCGTTAAAGCTCGTAGTCGTAGTTCATTAAGTTAAGTAGTAATTTAGTTAAGTAACACCGTGGAGGGCGGACGGTCTTTACCCACCGTGTATGCACGATCCACGCCCAAAGTGTGGCGATTTATGTAAGACTATAAATACTCTCTACCTCCCAAGGTAGAGTTGGAGCTCATAATAATATCTTTCACTTTCTCTCACTAAGTTCCCTAAACCTCTAACTTTCTCTCTCTAGAATTCCATCTTATACGCCACCTTATGCTTATGGTTTGATGTGTATGTGAAAAGTTATATCTTACAGAAACAATGTGTGCTATTAAAAAGATTTTTTTAGTTACTTATTATATTATTATAGAATCAATTAAATTTATGAATAAAGTTTGTGAATTATGTTACGGTTTTTTGTTTGCTTACCTTTTCGAATCTTCGATTAGTATTATATCGTTTGCATTATGACCGTGGGTTTTTGGAAGGTCTCTTTTGTTCTTCATCTTAAGAGATTGTAGAACGTAATAATTAATTATATGATGCGAATGGTTTTACAAAATGAATGTAAGTTTTTCCTATTTGGCCTAACATACCTTGTCACATCGTTAATACCTTATCTTGATTTAGAATTGAAGGTAGTGGTTAGGCTTAGGTGAGGTTAAATCGCATCGCCGCTTCGATATGTTCTTTGATAATCCGCCATAAAACAATAAATGGTTATCATAGTGTGAAATTTTTTATTTATTTTCCTTTTTATAATAATCTTCTTACATTTCTTTGAACAAAGATATGTGTTTGTTGTTGTCGTTAATATAAATTTTCGATGCCTTGTTGATGCTTGATACTTGGTGTTTGTCTGCATGTATGGCATCCTTAGTAAGTATATTTGTGTATCGAGATTATTTGCCGAATGTATATGAAAGGAAGAAGTTTTACTTTCCCATATGTTAATTTTAGCTAGCTGAAGAATCATGACTATAGGATCGCTTCTTGTGATATTATTGTTGATGTACGCTTGTAAAGCATCAGCATCATCTTCCCATAAAACACATTGTATCTTCTTACCACTGTTATAAATAAAGGGTAAGCTTAGAAAAGGAAATAATTATAGTACATAAGTGTTGATTATGAACCTTGTATTTTGTAGCTCATATTCAATTAGGCTTGTCGGTTTCTGGTTGACACTGACTTGTTTGAGTTTCTTGTTTGAGACTATCTGACCAACCACATCTGCATATTCAATTCCATGTTAGTTTTTGTCGTATCATGAATACTAAATTAACGATCTATTATAAACTACCGAAAGCTTTATCCTTGCAGATTTGTTTGTTGATGATTGACTCGAACGAAACAAACTCGAAACCGTCTTGGTTGGTTTCGAAGTCATCTGTCACTGTGACACAAGTATCTTTCTTGAAGTATATTTTTGTGACATGTTCTGCTAGCTTGATTGACCCTTGGTTGGGCACACAGTTAAAGTCACTTATAATAAGTTGCGCTCCTTCTTTTAGTGGTTTCTCCGATGCACGTTTGAATATAGTATAGTAATTTGCGCACGCATGAATTTTTGTACCCTATAATTTAGTTTGATAATAAACGTTATTTTTTTTTATCAGAGTGTATCATGTTGTTAGCAATTCTTTAACATTATATTGATATTGTAGTTTAATACCGGTTCGCCCCATATATGTTCATTGATTTCGTTGGCTTTTGATGGTGCTTCCATATAGTAACTTTTTCAATTAAAACAATTAGTGTGTTAGTTGTCATCCTGTTTCAATTAATTGTTAATGAGTAAAAAAATGTTGTAAACTAGTTTTAAAAGGCCGAAATTGTGAAATAAAAGCCCAAAAAGCAAAACCCTAATTAAGTTAAACCCTATATAATAAGCCCACTCTCTCTTCAACAATCCGACACCATCTCTTTCTTTAATTTCACCATATCCATCTTCACATATACCTTTGAATTTTTATAAATTTTTTTATAGATCGCAATGAAGACTTGGAAAATTCAAGCTCAACAGACCGTATTGCAGTCTTATCAATCTTATTGATTTGTTTGCATGTCGATATTCCCGCTGAACTGAGCGATCTTTTCTTTCTACAATCATATTTTTTACTTTTTGATATATATTTTGTTTGTTTTCAAATCTACTTTGTTTATTGTTAATGTAATGTTGTCAAATGATGATAAATGAAATTAATCTTAGGACACCTTTGGACATAGCTTTTAGCTGTGGATGAAAATAATTTTAATCTGATGATGACGACATGCTTTTCTATTTTTTGCTTTATAATCATTTTTCAAATGTGTCCTTAGTCTTAAACGTTGTGGTTGTGTCTCAAATCTTTTCTTTTGTGTTTGTAAATATCAATGTTTTAAAGGGGGTTGATGTGGGAACTGGATTGGTGACTGGGCTGAACCGGATCGAATCACCGGTTTCTACATTACCCAGGTTGAACCGGTGGTTTGGAAACTTGCTGTAGAAACCGGTATATTTTTTCTTTGTTTATCTTACAATTTTAAAGTTATAAATAGGACATTATGTGTTTATATATGATCGATGCCTCTAATATATCTTCGTAACGGATATACTTTGATATCTTACAATTTTAAAGTTATAAATAGGACATTATTTGTTTGTATATGAACGATGGCTCTTATATATCTTCGTAACGGATATACAGTTTACGATGTATTATACATCATAAAGCATTTGAGACCTTTATAAAATAAAAAATTTAAAATATTAACGCGCTTTATTATAACTAGCAGGCTATCCGTGAGTTGCGACGGCGGATACCCTGTGAATAAAATTTTGACGAATAATATTTTGCTATTATATGTTTATTGTGCCAATAGCATACTATTTCATATAAACGTATTAGAGCACCTACGTGATGTTGCAACAAGATATATGCATGCGTCGATAAAATATGGAGATAAAGAGGTCAAAGTTATTTTGTAGTCGCAAGTAACTAACATAACGGTGTAATAAACTTAATTACATTTTGGATGGTATAAAAATATACACATAATTATTACTGAATAAAATATTTTATTTTGGTAATATTTGCACAATATCGAATTTTAAAAAGTAGTTTTATTATCTTAAGAAATTAATTTAAATACACAACTTCTAAGCTAAGGCAACCGGTATATTTTTTCCTTGCCACCTCAGCTCTCTCTACTGCTACTTACAGGAGGCCTTTTAGACACAGCAAAGCGACCGACATAATTTTTTTTCCAACTTTTTATAACAAAAAAATTAAATTGCATTAATAATAAATAAACCATTACATAATAATATAAATGATTTAAAAATACTACAACTAAAACTTCAAATAAAATGACTAAATCAGTGTTGATCTTCACGATGTCAAATGTGTTCCACTATATAACCATTAATTAATCAACAATTATACCGAAAATCAATAGAGTTTCAAAATGCATACGAAATACAATGTTCGAAAAATGTTATTAAATCGTAAGAGTGCATTAAAAACTAAAAACACTGTTTTATAAAAATCAGACGATTTTTTTAAAGCAAAAGATGCAAAGTGTTAAGTGCTAATTATATTATTTTATATTTATAGCATATAGTTATATAATAATAATTATACTTTTTAAAGTTCACATGATATTCTTACATTTAGTTTTTTTTTTTTTTTTTTTTTTTTCAAATATTATTTTACTTGTATCTTTTACTTACGTGAGATAAATATAATAAACATTGTTAATAATTCAAATAAGTGCTAAAAAAAATTTAAAGGTGTATTTTTAAAGAATTAATTTTTCTTATTAATATGATGTAAGTAATTTTTAAAATTTGCTATGGTGTTATTCAAAAATAACTTACGATTATTGGCCGTTCTCAACTATTTTTAGTTTTACATCATAACTTCACAATAGACCAGCTACTATTTCTGTATTACCATAAAATCACGTAGATAATTTACAGCTTTTAAATAAGTTAACTTGTTTTTCTATTCTCCTAAATTAACCCACTTTAATATAGCCATTTACTTTTGTAAAACAATATTCAAGTAAGGAAAGTCAAACACAATGTTAGAAAACCATCAAATCATATTGAAGAATAGTTTTGTTATTTTAAATCGGGTTATAGGTCAAAGATGTTACTAAAGTTTACGTGAAAGTTCACCTAAGTTACTAAAGTTTTTTCTTTACAAAGATGTTACTTAAGTATACGGGTTTGTCGTTTAAGTTACTCAGATTAAAAATGTTACATAAATATTCTTTGCGGGTGGGCAACCGGTGATTCTGGCTTCCTTGTCCACGTCAAACACCATAGTTTAAAATGTTACAAGGAAGTTCTTATAGTTTCGTGTTTATTAAATAGGTTACTAAACCTTAACAAAAATTACTATCGTTTTTTTTTTTTTTTTTTACATTTTCTCCTTCGCATATCTTTGTATATTTTCGCACATTTCTATCCGTTTTATCGTCATATGAATGTTTTTCTCTTGTCATACTTTCTTTACATTGTTTTACGTTTATATACGTTTTCTCTCTTGTCGTCGTTTTCTCCAGTTTAAATGCGTTTTGTCCATTTTATGCGTTTTCATCTATTTTTCGTTTATTTTCATACGTTTTCATAGGTTTTCATAATTTTTTATTAGATTTGTGTGCGCATTTATATGCTTGTGCACGCTTTCTTACGTCTTTTACGTTTTCATACTAGTTTTATGTTTTCTACACCTTTGTATGTTTTATCGTTTGTATGTTTTATACTTGTTATGTTTTATCGTATGTAAAATGTGTATAAAGCGTGTATAAAAGTGTATAGAATTGTGTGAAAACGTGCAAAATAAACAAAATCGTATGAAAGCGGAAAACGTAAGAAAAACATTAAAAATGTCCGAAAGCGAAAAAAAGAAAAGCGAGATAAAACGTAAGAAAAACATCGAAACGTAATAAACTAGGCGAAAAGGTATAAAGCGGACAAAACATATAAAATCGGAAAAACGGACAAAACGTAAGAAAATGGACAAAACGTGTGAAAGCGGAAAACGTGAAAAAACGGACAAAACGTAAGAAAAGCGGATGAAAGTGTAAGAAAATAGGCGGCGTATAAAACGAGCGAAAACGTATAAAAACGTGTGAAAACGATAAACCCGTTAAAAATGGTCAAAAAGCGTGAAAAGCGGACAAAATGTATGAAAACCAAATTTTAGTTAAGTATAAGCGGTCGTTAGGATAAAGGACTAACAATGCAAATGTTTTTGCAAATGGCGTTAGCTAACTAACGACGGTTAGTCGAGGACCATTTTGAAATTAACGAAAAAAAAACCTATAGTAGAAGGTTAAAACATACGAGTAACTTATATAACCGGTAACTAAACTTTGTTCACTCTTTAACGAAAAAACTTTAAGAACTTGGGTGTTTCACGTAAACTTTAAGAATATCTTTGACCTATAACCCTTTTAAATCATAGCCACAATTTCATGCGTTAAATATGGCTACATAACTAAAAGAATCACTCACTTACTTACTTGCATGTCTACACGATAGACTCAATATTTGATAACTATTCGTGGATCGATAAGAATTGGATGATTGATAAGAGGTTCTACTTTACACTTGCTGTTGATTAAATATGCTTTTTTATTTTTGTTAGTTTTTTTTGCCAATATGTCATTGCATTTAGGCTTAATCACTTATAATTTTGTTATATTAAAGATTAAATTGAGGTAGCTTTTTTCATGAAAGTTAGAATCATAAAGCTTTTTTTCTTTCTATTGAGTGGATAGTGACCTAACAAAATAGTTTGATTTTAATGGTAAGGTATATCGTTTTTGAAAAGTGACTATGCTATGTTTGCTATTCACTAGTCGAGTATTCGTGCATTGCAACAAGATTTTTTAGCGGCAAACAACTATAGTTGTGATATTATGGTAAGTATTTTGTGTAACGTTTAAACACAAAACGCGAAAATATCAAAACGTAATTGCAAAAGGTTGTAACAATTTCCTCTTCTAATCCTCTCACAAGTAAAGTACTTTAATATTATACTCCGCCCCAGTAAAGTACTTTAACATTATACTCTGCATTTTGGTCCTCCAAAGTATCAGAAAATTTGTTGAACCTCTCTTGGAATTACTCCTGCTCCTAGAGGTAGCCCATTTGGCTCACTCTGTCCACAAATTAAACCATAAAATGTATGTTACAACTTACAATTAACAAAACATAAATGAATTTAACAACTAGAATGGTCTAAAGCATTAAAAGCCAACTACCTTTGACTTCTTACATTCACCCAACATGGTGCACGTTTTCCCAGTCCCCGTCTGATCGTAAGAAAAAATGGTACAATTGAACCCTTCCAAAACCTCGTTTACAATCGGAACAACTGCTTGTTCATATAAATCTTTTTGACGAGAAATAGGTCCAAAAACCTGCATAAAAAATATTAATACTTATCACTAACCAGAGCACCACAATGCTCTAAACTTTAACGCTCATCAAACACATAATGAGTGAACTAACATTGCAACTATGAATCCAAAATCAAACATGAATTTTCCTAACTAACCTCAAATATATATTAATCCAATGAAGACCTTCGGTTCCTAAATGATTTATAAATCAATCATTTTTTAATAGCATGATATTATAGTTTCTTAAATCTAGTGACTCTAAATGTTGTTCCCTTTAACTTGGTTAGAATTAACAAGTTAAAACATAAAGTAAAATAGACAAGAGTTTTTCAACGTTTATATTCTTATTAAAAGTTAATCAAAGAATATATTACCCAAATGCTTGCGAAAAAACACTTGTGATTGAATCACTAAACTTAAGCTAAACTTAAGTACAATTATGCTAACCAACTGAGCTAACCTCAGGGACTTAGTTGTATTTGGAGGAGTAAAAAGGCTTGTGAATGTCTAAGCATTTAGTGCACAAGTTTAACCCTTTTACTCCACCTTATGACTGTTATTTATACAAGTATAAAATACAACCGTTTACCTAAAAGACAAGATTGACATAAGCTTCAGATGATAAAATACCTTATGTATTTTGTCTCTGTTACACAAAGCTATTTCTTGTAAGGAACATGTATACTTTCCATGTGTTAGTGTTGACACACTTTTGGTCTTTTATCCATTCAGGGTAAGTTTACCTTTGCAGATAAGGACACTCTATTATCATTCAAACTTATCCCGCTTTATCCCGCCTTTACTTCAGTCTTCAAGTCTTCAGTCTTTACGTCTTCAGTTCTTCATAGTTTGTGAGGAGTCTGGGGATTCAGTGAGCTATTGCCATTACTAACTGAATCCATCATCTTCTTCTTTGGCTCAGGTATCATTCACTGAGTCCCGCCTCACCGAATGGAAAACCTTTCTTATTAGGCTTGTCCTGAGCTTCTTAAAGATGACTCACTTAACAACTGTTCATTCAGTGACTTTCGCATTTTTAAGGTTATTAAACACTTAGATTATTTTATCTTCAAATCCTTGTTTTAGGGATTTTGGGAATTTACTAACCCAACAGTCTCCCTTATTTAGATATAAACATAGCCTAAGTGTTTCTAAGTTCAGTGTGAGTGAGCAAAGGTATTCATCTCACACTGAAGATTCTACAAAGCAACTAAAGGACATTGAATAACATAAAACATCATTGTTCATTAAAACATATTCCATGGTCCTAAGTTACAATGTGAAAATAAAAAAAGATAGTGGTGGTGCAGCATATGATGTTCTAATCCAACTAGTATCCAAGGGCTTCAAGCTTTGGTTTCTTGGACTTCAGCTTCTTCCGATCAGGGTGTGCACTAATCTTGATCCTTAGGTCATGACTGAACTTTTTATTCTCTGTACTTTGAATCTGGGTGGCCATCACCAAGAAGCCAACCAATGCTTCAATACTTGCTTTGTCTATGTCGCTCCACCTTTGGAAGGCAGATTCGCCAAATTCATCAGTAAAGAATAGACCTCTCTCAGACTGTTTAATGGCTAAGTGATTCACAAATCTAACTCCTTCAGGAAGGGCTCTGTTGCAGTCTAAGCCATGAATCTTGACCTCTGGTTCATGTTCCAGGGTCTTCCTCTTTCTTCTAGAGGGCTGAGAGGGAGCATGTTGATCTACTAGGGCTGAAAGAAGGGATTGAATGCTAAGATCTTCAGGTATTTTCTTCAGTCTATCATATCTCTTGCTCAGTGAGTCCATCAGATCTTTAACAATTGTATTCTTCTTCTTCTGTTTGATGGGACCCAATTCATCCAGTTCATCCAGTTCAGTGATTCCAAAGTCAGAAAACTTAAACGGGTCATGAACCTCGAAGGTTCTTTTGTCACTTCCTCTATAGACATTGAGGACTGCAGGTTTGGTGTTGGGATGAATCCTGATATCATAAATAGTTTCAGGCCTTTTTCTACTTGTCATTACCCAGATGTAATGATCAATCCTTTTCTGTCTCAGTTCAGCCATCCTCTTTTCTCTTTCATCCTTTTTCTACCTAAGGGCAAGCAGTTCAACATCCTAAGATTTTTTGAACTTTTCACCAGCTTGTCCACCTGCCAGTGCCTTAGGATTAATACCAAGCTTTTAAGCTTCTTCATGAACAACCTTGATCAAGGAAACATTACTCATCCTTTCTTCCTCAGCTACTTTCTATGTTAGTTCTTTCTACGCAAGATCGGTATTCATCTCTTCCGCAGTCAGGTGATATAGTATGTTGTTGATTGATGAGTGTCTAAATACTCATCATTTTTGTACCATTTAAACTGCAAAAACATCTGAAAACACTTTCGTAATGTATCAAATGATTAAAATATCACAAAAAGTGTTTTATGTGTTTTAAATGCAAAATGTCAAAATCTGGTGAAAACGATCAAGTTTGCATAATTGGCGCTTTAGTCCCCAAGTTTCAAAATTTGTCAAAAACAGTCCTCGTAAATCTAAATAAAGAAAAATATCATTTTAAGTCCTTAGGGATTCTTAAGTTGTCAAAATTGGTCCTTGAGATTGAAAATTACAAATTTACAACTTAGGTCCTGAACTTTCAAAAATGTCAAGTTTGGCCCTGAAATTGGAAAATAACAAGTTTGGTCCTTGAACTATGAAACCTATCACTTTTAGTCCTTGGAACAACTTTGTGAAAATGGCGACCTAGGTCCTTGTATTTTCGTAAATGGCAACAAAGATCCTTGTCATTTAATACTAAACCAAACCTTGTCAAAATAGATTTGACCCCGCTTTATACACTTTTGAACCCTTGACCTCTCATTTTGAACCTTTGGTCAACAATCCAGTCAAATAGCCAAAAACCCGCCCACACTGCTTATCCTTCCAACTTGCTGCTGCAACTCGGGTAATATTCCCACCATCACCTCACTTTTCACCTTATCCTCCCTCATCATCACCTTACCCACTACAATAAATGCCACCCCCTAGTAGCTAAAAAGAACTCACGGTCGAATGGGCATTTCCGCCAAAACCAATCAAAGGCCAATATGAATTCTCTTGATCCAATGGTTGAGAAAGAGTGGGATTCACCTCGGAGGAAAGAGAAAAGAAGATTGGTGTATAAAGTGGAAGAAGAAAGCAAAGAAGAAGCGTGAGTTAATTTTATTTTACATGTATGTCGTTTTAAGTTTTATGTTTTAATTAAGTTCGATTTGTAATTTAAACCTTCCTTGTACTAAACTAAAGTCAGTTAAGTCTATTATAATTCATTTTCAGTATCAATTTGAAGTTTATCCAAGTTTCATGTTTTTAAGATTTCTTCCATATATGCAATTTCAAATGAACTAAAACCCAAGCTTCAAACAGCTTTGTTCTAAGTTTCTATAAGCTTATATAAGCTCATAATAGCTTTTTGTGAGCCTGTATTCAAGTTTCATGCACTTTTGGAATTTGGTCAATGAAAGTCAAAAATGGGCAAAAATGTTGCAGAAGTGGTAATGGGTGATGCAGACATGGATTTGGGTTGATTTATAGTCAGTTGGGTTGGATTTGATAGGTTAGTAGTTCTGGTTTCCATGTTTTCAAGCCATAGTGGCTAGGACCCATTGTAAGTGCAAATTTCAAGTTCAATAGCATAATCTGTGTTTGTAATCTCTAGTAGCTAAAACCTGTTTAAACAGTAGTATTAGGGTTATTTAAACTTAGATTGATCATTAAAACATGTTGGTGCATTGATTATCTCATCTTACTTTCACAACAGTTGATATAAAGGGTGTTTGGCTCAATTGGTTTAACTGTCATTTAGGTGTATGCAGTGGCAAAGCCTTGTTGGTTCATGCTTGTTTAACTCTAATGAACTCACATCAGTCAATATCTTGTGCTTGCAAACACTGAAAGTCAACATCACATTATATCTTTCTTAATCAGTTAACTGTTGAAGTTTTACAAGTTCAAAAGTTTATTTTGTGTTCAAAAATCATAAAACTAGCCTGCATTAACTTTATTTCATCATAGTATATCATTTCCAGTTCATAAATTTGATTCAAAGTTCAATAAAGTCAAACTTTCTAAACTGCCTTCAAAAGTCAAATTGGCCAAAATCCATTTTGAGCTCAGTTAGGAAGATTTTTCATGAGATCATCTTTGAGCCAATTTCAGTGAAATTTAGCATTTTAAAACTTCACCGGTGTCCTTTCTTATCATCATTTTTTTGGGATTTTACAAATTTTTTAGAAGCCTCAAAACTGCTTCTCTTTTAGGTCATAAGTCCCATGTTCACAATTCTCAAAGATAAGTCGAATTTTCTCGGTTTAGCGACCACTTGCACAGAGCTCAAAACTGCTTGTCTAAGTCTAGTTTTTGGTGTACTTGATCTCAACCAGGTCTAGGATAGGTTCCAATTGCTAGTTTTCAGTTTTAGCTTAATTTGCAGCTTGTGCTTGTGTCCAAAGTAGCCCACGTAAACTGCTTTTAGCTTATAAATTCAAATAAGCCAAATCTTGGTATTTAGCAATTCAGTAGTGTAAGATAGTTGTTATAAGTTGCTTTTGACTTATTTTAGCATATTGTAACTTCTGTAAACAGTTGGTGGTTTGTTTTGTCCATTTGTCTTATTCAAGTGCTTATTTATAAGCCCTTGGCTTAGCAGTTCTATATTCCTCCACATAAGCACCTGTTTTTCCATTTTTCCTAGATTCCAAATATTATTTTAGAGTTTTCCTGAATTTTTCACATTTTTCTAGGACAGTTTACTATTTTTCCTTAATTAAAACAGTTTTTAAGTCATTTTAATTAGCCTTTATTGCAATTAATTCGTAAAAGTTCAAAAAATAATTTTCATTTTCTTAAGTTAAGATAAATATAAAAGCCAAAAAAATATTTTTCCAGATTTTTATTAGTTAAATTTGTATTTTTAAGCAATTTAAGTAGTTTTAAATAGTTTAAAATTCATAAAAATAGAAAATAATCGAAAAAATATAAAAATAGTTTTGAAAATTCTCTTTTGTTATTTTAGATTTTCTAAGTCTTAATTTTATTTTTCTAGGTTTATTTCATATTTTCTTGTATTTTAGGTTATTATTTAATAGTTAAAATTAGTTTTAATTAATAATAATTAGATAAATAGTTACGAAAATAATTTTCTTTGTCTATAAATTTTCTTTTATCATTAGGTTTGTAAAAATATCATTTTCATATTTTTAGGGTTAATATTGAATTAGTTTCACATTTTTATTTACACGTTGCGTAGTTTTTAATTCAGTTTTATAAAAACATAAAAATCAAAAACATCATTTTAAAAATAGTGATAGCGTTTATTTAATAGTTTTTATCTTTTTAATTTCCTTTAATTTGCATTTAAGCCATTGTAATTTATACAATTTCTCTGTAGTTATAATAAATCATATCTCCTTATCTGTTCAAATATTCTCGATCACTAAACGTTGGACTATTCTCGTGCGGCTCGTTGGGACATAACGACCGGGAAACACTATACTCTCCGGACTTCATTGCATTTGTTTCGACTGTTTTAAGTTTGTTACTGATTAGCCATTCATGAGTGGCTAGCTTGCGTGATTAAACTTGACGGTTTGGAGCGAATAAAATTTTGGCGCCACCGGGAGTCATGCTAATTATCTCACGTTTAGCAGATTAGTGATTTGAATAATCACTCTTTGTTCATACCATCTATCTATATCTATATATATATCTTCTTATAAAAATCCAAAACCCAAAAACACCCAAAAACGATAAAACACAAAAATATTTTCCTTTTGTTTCTATATATGTATCAAATATAAAATACAAAAGATTTGTCGTTTTCGAGTTTAATAATAACAACATAAAATCTTACCACATGCAAACCAAGGCGTTGTACTACCTAACTGGGGTACGACCATAATAAGTTCGAACCAAAGATTTAAAACTTACCTTTGTGTCCTTGTGAGTGGTGTACCTTTTCAAAGAAGCCATTCACACCGTGATTATTGGTTTAAGTTCACCGTTGTTTTGCCTCGATCTTGTTTTAATTGGATTTGTTGTTATATCTACTTGTCGAACCGAAAAACCCAAAAGATTCTTCTCACCCCATTTTCACCAAATTTTCATAATTCCCTTCCTTAACTCGAGATCTCTTGGGAGTTAACTCTAGTGCATGCGCACTCGTTCTCTAGATCATTGAGTCCTTTTCGTGATCTAGCGAAATTCCTAGACGACGTTCGTGACGTCTTGCCCAAATAGTTGAACCCGAGATTCGTACTATTTCAAACAACAATATGGCGTATTAACGAACTATGGCGGAAATGCTCCGTGCACCCACCGGGGTTATGGAGATGCCATCATTCTACCAAGAATCAATTCGATCACTTGAATTGAAGACACATTTGATCACACTTGTGTCTACAAATCAATTCCACGGGTTTGATCGTGAAGACCGTATGCACACATCCGCTGGTTTAACAAGTTGACTTCAACTATCAATTTCAAGGATGTGCCACAAAAGTCATCAAGTTGATGCTATTTCCGTTCTCACTGAGGGACAAACCAATTTGGAAAAAGAACCCCTCGATCCATCGAAACTTGGGAGGAACTTGTTCAAAAGTTTGTCAATCATTTCTTTCCTCCATCAAAGACGACTAATCTTAAAATGAAATTTCGGATTTCGTCAAAATTTCGATGAAAACTTTGGAGAGGCATGGGAGAGATTCAAGGATCTCCTCGTGAAATGCCCCATCATGAATTCACTGAGCTTCAACAAGTTAATATCTTTTATAATGGGTTGAGCAGTAACGATCAAGATTCTTTGAATGCATTGCCGGTGGCAATATCTTGAATCGTAAGCCTAAAGATGTGATTGAGATTTGCGAGCAAAATCAAAAGTTCCTATTTCTCGCAACAAAGTCAATACTCCTAACCCTCCCGCTTCTTCATCCAAGAACTCTTCCGAGTTAGCGACTCGATAGCCGCCTAACGGATGCCATCCGTTGTATGATTAAGGATGTTAAGGAAATCAAAAGCGAAATTCATAAGCGTAACCAATCAAAGCCGTAAACAAGGTGTGTGAAACTTGTATTGGTCCGCATCGATTATGATTGTCAAGCAACCGATGCTTCCTTTTACCAAGCTCCGTAGCTTCGTAAACCACAATCAATACCGACCACAAGTCGATCCTCATTACTGCATCTAGCGGTATGACACCACCTAGTTTTCCTCCGTGCAAAACCATGGCAATCAAAATCGCTTTGTTCCGAATCAAGGACAAAATTTCAATAACTCTCAAAATTTCAATCAAAACCGGAACAATTTCAATCCAATCGACAAAGCTATCAACAACCTTCTCATGCTCCCCACCAAATGACTTCATGAAATTTATTGAGTCAAGCATACGCTCAATGCAAACTCGGATCAATAACATGAGGTTGAGCTAAAGAAGGAAATTGATACCACAATGTCTCGGCAGACAAATGAGTTGAAGAATATGATGAGCAGTTTCATGAACATGAATATGAACCAAGCTTCATCATCCTCTGGAGGACTCCCAAGCAATACAATTACTAATCCCAATGCCGAGTTGAAAGCCGTCACCACTCGTAGTGGTAAGACGCACAATGGACCTTCGACTCCAATGCCTCCTCCTGTAGCATTGAGTCAAGTTACCAAGGATACAACGGACAAGGTGCAATTCTCAAGCCCACGGCACAAGACACGTCCCACCTTCGGTGAGTCCAAGTTTTAAGTCCGGAACCCGAAATTAAGACAAATTCGAGCCGAAATGACTTCCGTCCTACTCAAAAGTCTAGTCACTTCCTTACCCATCAAGAATGAATGATGAGAAGCTCAAAGACAAAACAAAGAGCAAATGGAAAAATTTTTCCAAATCTTCAATGAGCTACACTTTGATATAAGCCGTTGATGCTCTCGTTCTAATGCCTAAATTTGCATCCACGCTTAAAGGCTTCTTCGACCAACAAAGATAAGTCATGCGAGATGGCTAAAACCCTCTTAATGAGCAATGCTCGGCGGTCCTTCTCAAGAAGCTTCCCAAAAGCTTGAAGACCCGCAAATTTCTAATCCGTGTGATTTCTTGGGGATGGTTCAATGCTCGCCTTGGCGATCTTGGCGCTAGCATTAACCTCATGCCACTCTCGGTATGGAAGAAATCTCTTCCTAAACTTTCATCCACTTGTATGACACTCGAGCTAGCGGACCGTACCATAACTCGTCCACTGGGATAGCCGAGGATGTCGTGATGAAAGTGGGAAGTTTCACTTTCCCACCGACTTTGTTGTAGTAGACTTGATGCGCATCCTAGAGTTCCCCTCATCTTGGGAGAGCTTTCTTGAGAACAGTCGTGCTCGATTGATGTGTTTCTTTGAAGAGTTGACCATACGGGTTGACAACGAAGAGCTCACATTAAAATCAACGAACTCCAAACCTCAGACAAACAGAGTGTTGCCACAATTGATCAAAGATCCGAAAGATTCAATGCAACACTCTCAAATTTCACGGTTAAGACGAGTCACCAAAACGTCTTGAGCTAAAAGCTTTGAAATCAACCCGGTTCAAACAAATGGTTTGAAAGTTGTACCACGAAGTCAAGAGTATTCTTGATGATGATGATCTTGAATCGGAGACTTCATCGGAGTGGTGGAAGCTGCTAGCTCTAAGAGCACACCACTTGTCCTACCTCCGGAATCGGTTTGTCGCATCGAGTTTGTTAACTCGTGGATGAAACCAAACTCTTCGATTTCATCCGAATTGGATGATGATATTTGTGATCCAATGGGAGACATCCTTCCCATTGATGAATTGCTCAAAATAATCCATCATCTTCTAGTCTTATTCCGACTCTTCCATCCCTTCCTCACTCCCGATGAGGAAGATGACAACTTTGGAATGAAGTCGATGCATTTCTTAGTGATGAGTCAATTCCAACAGAATTGATAATACTTACTTTGATCCGGAGGAGACATCCTTTTCCGAAAACATGTTGATTGAAGAACCGTTTCCCACCCTCCTCCGGGACATCTTATTGACAATCACCATATAAGCTTCAAGTTTAAGCTTAAAAGTGTCAAAATGGTGATTTGCTTCTTTCGATGAGGAATGGACTTGCATTCTCATGCATATCTTTGTTCCATTCTTCACGGATGGTGTGGTTGCTCTTTCCTTTTCTCTTTCGGGAATGAGGACACCATCTTTGACCCCGTATCATCCCTTATAGTTTATACTATTAACAATACCGCGGTTGTGTCTCGTCGGTGTGGAACTTTCGATGTTCATATGTTTGTTAACACCGTGAACGAAAGTCCGATTGAGATTGGTTTTCCACGTTACTTTCCCGTGAACAAATGAATGCGGGATCGAGTCAAGCTAGCGACTGGGAATCAAAAACAAGAGCATGCCATATGGGTTTCACCCATATTTCGAATTGTCAAGTTTGTTACGGTTAGCCATTCACAAGTGGCTAGCTTGTGTGACAAAACTTAGACGTTTAGCTACTTTTTCTACTTTCTACCACCCTAGTGTGGGATTTGCCCATTGTTGTATATAAGAGTTTCAAAAAAAAAAAAAAAAAAAAAAAAAAAATCATTATGCTAAATAATGGCCATAGTATTTCCTTTTACGTTCTATGTTTCGCATAACCGGGGTACTTTGAATATTGAGGGCAATATTCATATCTAGTGTGGGGAATTCACTAATTTTATCATGTAATTATACCACCTAATTCCCGTTTTTGGCCAAAATTTTTTTTGGAGTAAGTGTTCTACACTTACTCAATTGGTTATCGATCCGCCATGTCTAATAAACAAAAGGATTGGCTAATCCAGAGCAAACGGCTCTTGGTAAAGATATCTCAAATCCATGACGACTTGCAATTTGCCCAAAATTGTATGGTATTCACCACCATATCCTTAAAAGTGAAGAGTTGGCTAGCCCGCAAGTTTATGGCTTGTGGTAAAGGCGATGGAAAAACCATAATTGGTAATCACTCACCAAAGATAATATTGATAATTTATCTAAGAGTTGGCTAGTCCGTAGCAAACGGCTTCGGTAAAGACAAATCAAATCCGTTGAAAAGGCGATGATTTGCTCAAAATCATTTGGTTATCGGTGTACCAAAGTTCTTACTTGAACTGAAACATTTGGCTACTCCGAGTAATGGCTTTTGGTAAAGAGATTCAAATCCATTAATTTTTCTTAAAACATTGCTAGGGACTAGCAATATCTTAGTGTGGGATTGATGAGTGTCTAAATACTCATCATTTTGTACCATTTAAACCGCAAAACATCCGAAAACACTCGAAATGTATCAAAATGATTAAAATATCACAAAAAGTGTTTTATGTGTTTTAAATGCAAAATGTCAAAACGGTGAAAAGCGATCAAGTTTGCATAATTGGCGCTTTAGTCCCCAAGTTTCAAAATTTGTCAAAAGCAGTCCACTGTAAATCTAAATAAAGAAAAATATCATTTTAAGTCCTTAGGGATTCTTAAGTTGTCAAAATTGGTCCTTGAGATTGAAAATTACAAATTTACAACTTAGGTCCCTGAACTTTCAAAAATGTCAAGTTTGGCCCCTGGAAATTGGAAAATAACAAGTTTGGTCCTTGAACTATGGAAACCTGTCACTTTTAGTCCCTTGGAACAACTTTGTGAAAATGGCAGCCTAGGTCCTTGTATTTTCAGAAATGGCAACAAAGATCCTTGTCATTTAATACTAAAACCAAACCTTGTCAAAATAGATTTGACCCCCTGCCTTTATACACTTTTGAACCCTTGACCCTCTCATTTTGAACCTTTGGTCAACAATCCAATCAAATAGCCAAAAAACCCGCCCACACTGTTTATCCCTTCCAACTTGTGCCTGCAACTCAGGTAATATTCCCCACCATCACCTCACCTTTTCACCTTATCCCTCCCCCTCATCATCACCTTACCCACTACAATAAATGCCACCCCCCCTAGTAGCTAAAAACAGAACCCACAGGTCAAATGGGCATTTCCCGCCAAAACCAATCCAAAGGCCAATATGAATTCTACTGATCCAATGGTTGAGAAAAGAGCTGGGATTCACTCAGAGGAAAGAGAAAAAGAAGTTTGGTGTATAAAAGTGGAAGAAGAAAGCAAAGAAGAGGCAGTAGTTAATTTTAATTTTTACATGTATGTCGTTTTTAAGTTTTATGTTTTAATTAAGTTCTGATTTGTAATTTAAACCTTCCTTGTACTAAACTAAAGCTGTTAAGTCTATTATAATTCATTTTCAGTATCAATTTGAAGTTTATCCAAGTTTCATGTTTTTAAGATTTCTTCCATATATGCAATTTCAAATGAACTAAAACCCAAGCTTCAAACACTTTGTTCTAAGTTTCTATGCTTATATAAGCTCATAATAGCTTTTGTGAGCACAGATTCAAGTTTCATGCACTTTTGGAATTTGGTCAATGAAAGTCAAAAATGGGCAAAAATGTTGCAGAAGTGGTAATGGGTGATGCAGACATGGATTTGGGTTGATTTATAGTCAGTTGGGTTGGATTTGATAGGTTAGTAGTTCTGGTTTCCATGTTTTCAAGCCATAGTGGCTAGGACCCATTGTAAGTGCAAATTTCAAGTTCAATAACATAATCTGTGTTTGTAATCTCTAGTAGCTAAAACCTGTTTAAACAGTAGTATTAGGGTTATTTAAACTTAGATTGATCATTAAAACATGTTGGTGCATTGATTATCTCATCTTACTTTCACAGCAGTTGATATAAAGGGTGTTTGGCTCAATTGGTTTAACTGTCATTTAGGTGTATCACGTGGCAAAGCCTTGTTGGTTCATGCTTGTTTAACTCTAATGAACTCACATCACCAATATCTTGTGCTTGCAAACACCGAAAGTCAACATCACATTATATCTTTCTTAATCGCTAATCGTTGAAGTTTTACAAGTTCAAAAGTTTATTTTGTGTTCAAAAATCATAAAACTAGCTTGCATTAACTTTATTTCATCATAGTATATCATTTCCAGTTCATAAATTTGATTCAAAGTTCAATAAAGTCAAACTTTCTAAATCGCCTTCAAAAGTCAAATTAGCGAAAATCCATTTGAGCTCGATTAGGAAGATTTTCATGAGATCATCTTTGAGCCAATTTCAGTGAAATTTAGCATTTAAAAACTTCACCGGTGTCCTTTCTTATCATCATTTTTTTGGGATTTTACAAATTTTTTAGAAGCCTCAAAACTGCTTCTCTTTTAGGTCATAAGTCCCATGTTCACAATTCTCAGCATAAGCTGAATTTTCTCAGTTTGTGCAGCCACTTGCACAGAGCTCAAAACTGCTTGTCTAAGTCTAGTTTTTGGTGTACTTGATCTCAACCAGGTCTAGGATAGGTTCCAATTGCTAGTTTTCAGTTTTAGCTTAATTTGCGACTTGTGCTTGTCCAAAGTAGCCCACGTAAACTGTTTTAGCTTATAAATTCAAATAAGCCAAATCTTGGTATTTAGCAATTCAGAGTGTAAGATAGTTGTTATAAGTTGCTTTTGACTTATTTTAGCATATTGTAACTTCGTAAGCAGTTGGTGGTTTGTTTTGTCCATTTGTCTTATTCAGTGCTTATTTATAAGCCCTTGGCTTAGCATTCTATATTCCTCCACATAAGCACCTGTTTTCCATTTTCCTAGATTCCAAATATTATTTTAGAGTTTTCCTGAATTTTCACATTTTTCTAGGACGGTTTACTATTTTTCCTTAATTAAAAGCAGTTTTAAGTCATTTTAATTAGCCTTTATTGCAATTAATTGAGAAAAAGTTCAAAAAATAATTTTCATTTTTCTTAAGTTAAGATAAATATAAAAGCCAAAAAATATTTTCCAGATTTTTATTAGTTAAATTTGTATTTTAAGCAATTTAAGTAGTTTTAAATAGTTTAAAATTCATAAAAAATAGAAAAATAATCAGAAAAATATAAAAATAGTTTTGAAAATTCTCTTTTGTTATTTTAGATTTTTCTAAGTCTTAATTTTATTTTTCTAGGTTTATTTCATATTTTCTTGTATTTTAGGTTATTATTTAATAGTTAAAATTAGTTTTTAATTAATAATAATTAGATAAATAGTTACAAAAATAATTTTATTTTTCTATAAATTTTCTTTTATCATTAGGTTTGTAAAAATATCATTTTCATATTTTTAGGGTTAATATTGAATTAGTTTCACATTTTATTTACACGTTGCGTAGTTTTAATTCGCTTTTTATAAAAACATAAAATCAAAAACATCATTTTAAAAATAGTGATAGCGTTTATTTAATAGTTTTATCTTTTAATTTCCTTTAATTTGCATTTAAGCCATTGTAATTTATACAATTTCTCTCAGTAGTTATAATAAATCATATCTCCTTATCTCTGCTCAAATCTTACCGATCACTAAACGTTGGACTATTCTCGCACGGCTCGTTGGGACATAACGACACAGGAAACACTATACTCTCCGGACTTCATTGCATTTGTTTCGCATCGTTTTAAGTTTATTACGCTTAGCCATTCGCGAGTGGCTAGCTTGCGTGATTAAACTTGACGGTTTGGGCGAATCATTGATCACATAAGGTATCCTGATAGGTGCATCAGGATCCTGTCTGACTATTCTGGAAGCACGCACCAGTTGAGTTTGTTGCTCAGGCTCAGGTGTTGTGAGGGTACCTTTGCCTTTGTCTTGAGGAAGAACTGGCGATGATGGTGTTGTTGCAGTAGGTTGGACTTGTAAGATTGGAACAACTGGTGTTGGCTCCCCCTCAGTGTGAGAAGGAGTTGGTTCACTTGTAGTAGCTTCAGTGACTTTATCCCCCTCAACTGTTGCTTGGAACTCAGTGAGACCAAGGGTTGCTCGGGCACTGAAGTTGAGGGAGCAGATTGACCCTTGAAGGCTTGATAGATTTCAGATATCATGGACTTGATATTCGAAGTGTCCTGCTGAAGACCATTGAACTTTTCCTAAAGTTTGGCCTGAGAGGTCTTAAGAGCTGTCATTCTAGGCCCAAGATTCCATGCCATAGAATTTAAAGATTTAGCCAGATCTGCCACATTCTTTTCCAACAGACTGAGGGAGGACTGGATCGCCTCTACTAATAAGGATTTAAAACATACATTTTTAGGGGGTCATTTAAGCCCTAAATCAACACATTTTATATCCGTTACTACTTAAAATCGTTCCTTTTCACATTTTAGGTCTTTTGGAAGCAAAATACTGGAATGAAGCATATTTGGACGAAAAGGAGCGAAAACATGAAGAAAACGACAAAGTCAAGACTCAAACTGTTCTTAAAGCCTGACGGCGTCCCATCTCAAAGGGCGACGAAGTCACTTGTTGAATATTATGATAAAAGACCAAGTGGCGGCTCGGTGATTTTCCAGTTCAAAGCTCGACGTCGCCATGTTAATCGGGCGTCACCCTTTGTTTTACACCGACGACCAAGGAACAAATCCCGCACGGCGTCCCTATTGAAGATGACGGCGTCACACTCATAAGTCGACGCGTCCCAACGATGAATTGGCCCAAACGAAACCCCACGAATGACGACTGACGGCGTCACGCGTAAGCGGCCGTCGCACTTGTAAATCTATATATAGAATTCAATTTTTACGCATTTAGAGGTGGAAATTTGGAGATCAAACCCTAATTCGGTTGTAGTCCGACTTGGACAGTATTTTGGGGTTCCATACCCTTCTTTACATCATAAGATAAGTTTTTTAATCCATATTATCATTATGTCTACCTCATGTTTAATTGTTTGTGTGTATGCTTGATTATTTACCATGAGTAGCTAAATTATCATTGTGTTTGCTTAGATCTATGAAACCTAGTTGTTAATTATTGTTAGGTTGTCTCTTGTCTTGATTGGTAGATGCTAGAGTAAGAAAAACTGGCTTTTTATTTAAATGTTGCGAGCTTGAACGTCCTAAATAGCAAAAAGCTTAGGAGTGCACCTAGGCCATCGTTGTGTTTATTGCGTGAGTTGTAGCTTTAGGATAATTGTCACAATTATCAATTTCGGTCATTTCTCAAATTTACTATTCATCTCGGGAATTTACTATTCACTGGTTACTATTCATCATTTTACTATTCATCGTTTTTGAAGTCGAGTTGATATTTTGATATGTTATTTCAAAATTTTACTATTCACAAAACACTATTCATTCCCGGAGAAAAATTTATATTCATGATTTTTATTCATCATTTCTCGTAAACTAGGTTTACGAGTATCAAATTCGCGTAACCGTAAGGGTTTAGCTGTGTATTAATGAAACATCATTGAGAACACTTCATATATACTAGAGTTAGTCTACATATCATTAGTAACGTCATTTTCATATTAGTTCATGCATGGGTTTGCATATTTCATTAACGTATATTTTTCTATTAAATAAACGCTATCGCACGATCATTTATTTTGAATAATTGATCAAACACTTCCAAAATTATCCCGATATATTTTGTACTCATTTTAAGACTATAAAATTATATTATTAGTTTACCCGATGTTTTGAATTTATTTTGTATATAAATTGTTATATATATATATCTATCTCTGACGGTTTTCGTAAATTCAACTCGATAATTATTTATTCACACAATTCTTATGAAATGTATTTTTATAATTTTATGACTTGATATATTTTATTTTGTTTCGTTAAAATGGATTTCTAGCTAACGCTACACTAAATACCTAATTATATTTACAAACTACATATTATACTTAACCTAAAATACACTTAATTATCAAAACTCATTAAACCTCCCTAAACACCCCTAGCCGACCTCCCATGTTAGTCACCATTTTTTTATATAAATCTTCAGTAATGGACACCTACACATATTTACATTAGATATTTGCATTATATTCTTATTATACTAAATAATATCTAAATCTAAACACATACTTACACTTTCAAAAGGTGAAAAACAATCAAAACTCTCTCCTTTTCATCTCTAGAAACCGGCCAAGCAAGAACAAGGGAAGAAACATAAAAGTTTTTCAAGATCAAGTGTTAATACATCTCTAGATTACTTCTATTTAAGGTTTTGCAATAAAAACCTAGGAGTATTTAGGAAACCTAGTTACTTAAACCTCATCATATAACTAGTAAGCTTTTCATGATCTTTACTAATCTTTCATAATCATTCTTGAGTTATTTTTATCATTCTAGTAAAAAATCATGCAAGTATTATGTGATTCATACCACTTTTAATTATTTTTATTACTTATTATAAGTTTTAATCATCCTATAATTAATCCCTTGAAACATATCATTGTTGATGAAGTTTAGGAACCCATGACACCCTAAGAAGGTGTATGGTAGGTTTAGAATAGATTTGGTGTTGATTTGAAGTGATTGAAACAAGTATTACGCTAGAAAAATAATTTTCGACAACTTAAGAATGAGGTCTGATCGTTTTTGTAAAATCTGGAAATTTCGACAGGTCATGGATTATTTGGGATAGATATTCAGAAAATATACTTTAAAACGAAACCGTGGTTGCTTGAACGGGTTAAAACGGATTTATAACGAAGAAGTTACGATATTTTCAAGTTTAACGACGAAAACTATTTTTCTGAAATTTTGCAAGCTGTCAAGGTTTATTTAAAGGGCAAAAATGAGTTTTAAACATTGTCTAAATGATTCGATTTGTCAAAAATATATTAGTATATATTAATACGAAACTAAGGATATATAAAACGTAGAAAACGGACTTATAACGACTAATTATACGCGTTTTAAATAAGGATATCGTAACTATTCTACACAAGTATAACACTTATATATTTTTACTAGGCCAAAATGGCTATCGCAAGTGACCATGGTTGGAGCCATTTTTCATATCGATAGAATGTTTTTGAGAAAACGATGTCTTCTAGTAAAAGTGAGTTCGCCTATTCTATTTTCCAAAATGTTTAACCTTTTGTCAAGCGAAGCTATAATGAATAAATTACGATCACTCAAAGTTAGCCATTTTCATAAGTTGTCAAATTATATTGTTTTTCGACGAAAAACTATAATTTGTTAATAAATAACTAAATAACTATCGTAGGATATCATTTCAACGTAGGTACTTGTAAAGTAATTTATAACTTGATACGACGTTATAAACTTATTTTCGACGATAAACTTTATTTTCAAATGCACAAGTGGTATGGATATCATATGAGTTTGCATGCACGACATTATTTCATGACTTATATTAGAGCATATCATTCATATTAGTTTGCGGATAGAGATTGCACCTCATATCAGTGTATCCACTTTTGTCATCTTAATTATTGCATCAGGTGAGTATTCACGATCCCCTTTTTACCGTTTTTACTATATTTTGGGGCGAAATGCATGAACCATACTTGAACTAAATTGATTCCTACTTTTGTGAACTCTTTTGGCTTGAACTTTTGAACTTGAATCAAATCCTTGAACTTAATTACGAACTTATGACTTGTTTGAACTTATTGAACCGTACGTGCTATGACCCTGACTTAGAGTCTCCCCTGTTCGGAGCAGTGTAAATTCTCCCATGTTCGGAGTGTTCTTAATTGTATATTAATAGTTGTATGATGTACCGTTCGTACATTCGCATTGTTAGTCTCCTATTAGTAGGTAGTATGGATAGCGCTATTAGAGGTCGGCCAACCTCTCGCTTCACTATGTTACTGAACGCATATTATTTATTCTAGGGCTTTGCACGCATACATTATTATATACGTGGTGCTATATTGTGAGCTATTATGCCATCGTACACTTGACTACTAGACACACCATATTTTGTGCAATGGGTTGTGAACACACAGGTTGCAAGTTTTGTATGGGCGAAACTTGGAACTGAGTGGATTTACAATGCCTTTGCTTTGTGAACTATTCTCGATGACCGAAACTTTGACTTCATCTCTTAAGAGTTTTCACATGTCACTACTAATCATTATGTATTATAACGCAATCTTTTGGGAACGAAACTTTATATTATATTTTCCGATGTCGGCTAAACTAGTATTGTAATAATGTATCTTTTCTTTTAATCTTAAACGTTGGTATGTTCTATTATCTTTTGCTTGTGTTCCTTTCCAGTTACACCTCGTGTTTCCGCATTCGGCGGGGTGTGACAATAATAGAGTATTCGGGGGAGATACTTAGGTACTTGGCGATCCTGGATAGTCTAGAGGAGAGTTATGATTCATAGAACTGGGGAATTTAGCACCGCCCTATGACCAAACGGAATACAACGCACCAATTAAGATGAGGATGTGACAATTCAACCGACCAATAAGAGATAACTAGGAAGTAAGAACATCTAAGTAAACACATTATCATAAGAGCACACCTACATTAACATAGCCTATCTTTCCCTTTCAAATTGTTTAAGTAGTTAATTAGTTTAATTAAAAGTAGTAAAAAATCGGTAAAAGTACCAACCCCACTCCTATACCCTGAGATATTTATTTGCTTTCAAACATTATAAAAGTCTAAGAAGAATCTCCCTCAACCTTACCTTCTCGTCATACATCTCTTCATACATTACAACGATTAGGTACACTGCCTAGTGGGTTGTAAAGCTTGCTCGTAAGAAAGGAAGTCTTTCGACCCCGAACTCACGCATCAAGTTTTTGGCGCCGCTGACGGGGAATAGAATAGCTAGTTAGATTTCTATATCGTTTAGGTCTACTCGCTTGATTCCTATCAAGTGAGCCTTTTTCTCTTTTTCATTAGTTTCTATGTAGTATATCTTTTTCTTCGTGTTTTTGTTCGTATCCTCATCACTTTTCATCATGGAGGTGATAACCCACCCAACAACAATCCACCAAATCATCCACCACATCAACCACTTCCACTCAATCAACCACCACTCGACCCGCCAAGAGGCCGTACTCTTGGTGAATACTCTAGACCGAGCCATAAGGCTATAGGAACACCATTGAGCTCCCACTTCAAGCTCAAACTACGGCCCTGCGATCCGACACCATCCGGTTGGTGCAAAACGGATGTGCGTTCCATGGACTTCGTTCCAAAGATCCTAATCAGCATCTCAAGGATTTCTTTAAAATCGTTGACTCTATCGACCTGATGCTACCACACGGAGACCACGCTTAAGTCTCTTCTAATTCTCTACGGGACCAAGCTAGTAATCGGCTTCGAGCGACTTCCAGAGTTCCATCTCAAGTTGGGATGATCTTACCACCCGTTTCTCGCCAAAATTTTCCCAGCGCAAAACGTAAAAAAGCGTAAAAAACCGGATGACAACGTAAAAAGGACGAAACAAAAAAGGACCAAATCGTAAAAATAGCCGACCGCGTAAATAAAGAACGAAAACATAAAAAAAAAAAAAACAGGCGAAAACGGACAAAACGGTCAAAACCTGAAGAAAACGGACAAAAACGTAAATACACAGACGAACACGTAAAAAATGGATGAAAATGTAAAAATGAGACGAAAATGTAAAAAAACAGACGAAAACATGAAAAACCAAACTAAAACTTAATAAAGCGGACGCAAACTTAAGAAAATGGGCGAACGTAAAAAAACGAATGAAAACGTAAGAAAATGTCGAAAACCTAAAAAAAGGATGAAGACGTAAAAAAGAAAAAGAAAAACGAAACATAAAAGAGATGTAAGATATTGAGAAAGAGATATAGGATTTGTGAAAGATGTGCGAAATTTAGAAGAAAAAATGAGTGAAAAGTAAAAGAAACACTTTTATCTAAAAAGATGAGTGAAAAAGTGAAAAAAAAAAAAAAAAAAAAAAAATCTTTAAAAAGAGTGCTCGGGAAAAAAGAAACTGCACCTTAACAAGGTCTAAATCGTAAATTAAACATAGGCATCTCCGACCAAACCACATCGAAACTACGAAGAGGTGCAAACTTTGACTATTTAATATTTGAAATGCAAACCAACCAACCAACTTAGACTGACTTTTTTGTAACTTACATACATACAACCATTTTACACGTTTCTCTTCTTTCTTATTACACCTCCAAAAACACACACACACATCTTGTAATATATTTTTCATTAGAATAGAATTTAGGCGCGAATGAGAAGAAGAAGATGAAGAGCAACAGAAGCAGTGGAGGTGGTGGGAAAGTGTCTCCTAAATGGATCATCATTTTCAGCATCTTCAGTTTTGTTTTAGGCATGGTCTTTACTAACAGGTTTGTTTTTATTTTTTGTTTTTTAATGTAGTATATTAATGTTTCAAGACAACCCGTTTGATTGGTTGTTATTATTATTATAGGGTGTGGGTCCCACTTGAATCAGATGGAAGGATTATGAGAAGGAGAGAACAAGAGTTGAAGGTTGTTACTGATGATGATTGTGTTACAAAAAGGTATATGTTTTTTTTTTTTTTTTTTTTTTTTTGGGTTTATTGATTTTTGAAATGTTTGGTTCAGGATAATGAATTGATGGGAGAAGTACATAAAACCCAACAAGCAATCCAGTGAGTACTTTCTGCTTTTTCTTTTCAAATCGCTATGCCGTATTTTTTTATTATATGATTAGAATTGTAGATCAAAATGTTTATAGGTATGTCTTATCGGGGATTTAACGTATGATCAAATGGTTAAGGGGGTGTTTGTTTAAGCTTATTTGATTTCGGCTTATATTTCATAAGCTCCAATTATCCGGCTTATTTGAAGACTTTTGGGCTTATATAAGTTTATCATATAATAATAAACTTATCTAAAAGTCTCAAAATAAGCTGGAAAATTGAGGCTTATGAAATATAAGCCGAAACACAAATAAGCTTAAACAAACACCCCCTAAATCACTGTGAGAAATAGGTGATCATAATGTATGATCCAAGATTTACCAATGATTGGTATTTTGAGATGGCAAAACAATACAATGTTTTAACCTCCTTCGTGTTTTATAAGGCTGGAGTGCTATGATATAAATTTTTTTTGGTTGAAATATAAATTGATTGATTCTTGGAGGTCTATCAGGTCACTTGAAAACACAATTTCTGACTTGAGATTTGAGCATCCCGATAATCAAACTTCAGTTGAAGTGAACCGCAATGACGTGCATGCTAACAAGACAGATGGAGGCAAGAGTGGGGAAAGGAAAAAGGCGTTTATGGTTATTGGGATTAACACTGCCTTTAGCAGCAGAAGGAGACGTGATTCGATTAGAGAAACATGGATGCCTAGGGGTAGTCCTCTCTTTAGCTTTTTCTTAATTGAATTTCTTCTTATCTATTGATTTTTTTAGTTGAAACTGGCTAAGTCTTTGCGTTTTTTTGACTAGGTGAAAAGTTACTTCAGCTTGAGAAGGAAAAGGGTATTGTTGTTCGTTTCATGATTGGTCACAGGTGATTCTATCTTTCTTTTTCCTAATTGGCAAGCTATAATTGCGTTTTCAGATGATAAGGTTAAACTATTATCACCTAATCTTGTTTAAGGGGTGATCATGGAAGGGTAATGGAACTGATATTTAAATCAAATCAAAAAAATATGTCAACTCGGGAACCGTTTGTTATTCTGTTGCTTACCTGGTTAATCTGTCAACCTTTTATTTTAATTTTAGTAAAAGAAATAAACTTTGCCAAACTAATGGAACTGATTTTTGGTTGATGAAATCATTGATAATTTAGTAGTTAGGTGACAAATTATGGCCAGATGATTTATGTTTTAGTGGCTTAGTGGAACTAGTAGACTATTTTTTATGTTATTTCTAATAATTGTAGGGATATAATGAAAAATTCTCCCCTCTTTTCACTCTTTCTGCGTAATGCTTTTTGTTGATGGTGAAGGTATTTCGTTTCTTGATCAGTTAACCAAACCAAACCAAGAAAATAATATATTTCAAGTTCGGCTGTTCTAAAAGTAGGTGTGGTTTTTTGGTTATCTGGCTCGTGATTCTTTTACAAGATCCCTGGTCCTGCATCAGCTGTTATAGTATTTTCTGAGTCTCTTGTATTCCTTTTAGTAGATACTTGGGATGTTATTAGGATCAGTTTACTATGTTGTTTTGGCACTCGATCAAGGAAGCTTATTGCTAAATATTTGATAAGTAGCTCTATCTTTAACAAGTCTTCAAGTGGATTTAAAATATGACATTTGCTAGAACATGCTTGGAACATTCACCAGGGTCTCATTTTTCTCTAAAAACACATATTTATAGATGAGTTTACTTATCAGTCTTTTATCTATAGGCAGAAAGTTATTCGCGCGCAAAACTGGATGACACTTGAAATTCAGTTGTTGCTTTTATTAGCTCAAAATTCCATCCCATTAAGTCATATTTTCAAGCCACTGGTTGAAATTTTTGCCTATCTAAGCAAGAAAAGTGTACTTACGTCTCCTTTTATGATACTTAAATCTAACCCACTTGTTCTTTTTTTACAGCGCAACATCTAAGAGCATTCTAGACCGAGCCATCGACTCAGAAGAAGCTCAGCATAAGGATTTCTTTAGACTTGTAAGGCCATAAAACAAGATATGAGTAATTTGTAAATGTATTTGACTTCAAACATGAAAGAATCTAACCTTATCACCGTAACAGGAACATGTTGAAGGGTATCACGAGCTGACTGCGAAAACAAGAATATTTTTTTCTACAGCATATGCCAAATGGGATGCAAAATTCTATGTCAAGGTGGATGATGATGTTCATGTCAATCTTGGTACAATGTTCTCTACCTTTTTTCTCGAGTAATTTGTACATTGTTTTACTCTTTTACCGCATAAGTTGCAATAGGCGTTTTGGGATGTATCTAAAAAATGCATAGTTCACGTTTCTGCATAAGCTTTCTAGTTACAGTTACCTATTTACCCCACTTTTTACTATCACTAGAAGTGTATATTGATTAGGGTTTGTACGGTTTCTTAATGGTATCAAGATGTTTTAATCTATCTCGGAATTCTTACATTGAGCCAACTGTTGTCGGCATAGTCGCTTTCCTAAATATTTGATTGGGTGATATGACGATTGTTTATATAAGCTTATATATAGATTATTAAAATTCAGAGTTTCATGGCTTCTTTTGAATAGTGATAAGTACATGGAATTAAACATCTAAAGTCTTCCTTTCAAATGATAATCGAAGTAACTAACTTTAGCGTGTTTTCATAATCTGGAAAAAGTAGGGTGTGTGTGTGTGTGTATTAGAGCGAAATGCTCAATGCTTTTGTGTAAGTATCTGTTTGGGTTCGCCTTAGGCATTTGAAGATATTCTAGAAAAAAATTACTTTGAACCCACAGCTAGATGAGCCAAGAGCCTTAACAGGTATGAGTTGGGCTTTTTGATGAGAATATATTATGGCTAAAATATCCTTATTTAAGAAGTGGCTATGACGCACGGCCAATTTTTAGAACTTACATCAATGCCAAATTGGATAGGTTTCGTACCCAAAATTATTGAGATTTTCACACATGAATAATTAACATCAGAAGTGCTACCTACAAAAATGTCTGGGTGCAGGTGTGTACCGGTGTACTTTGCTCCTAACATTATCTTACTTTCATTGCAAATCGGAAATTGATTATTTTGGTAAATTTTCTTTGCAGGCATGCTAGCTGCAACTCTTGGACGACATCAGTCAAAACCGAGGGTTTATACAGGATGTATGAAATCCGGTCCTGTTCTTGCCCAGAAGTAAATTCCACTGACTCATCTTATGTTTCATCTTTATGTCATTCTTCTTGTCCAATGAGGTTAGCGATAATATTAAACTCTTTGTTGCGTAGGAATGTGAAATACCACGAACCTGAATACTGGAAGTTTGGAGAGGAGGAAACAAGTATTTTCGGCATGCAACTGGACAGATCTATGCTATCTCCAGTGATCTTGCTGCATACATCTCCACCAACCAGTAAGACTCTACGTTCTGTTTCTTATATTTTTCTTGTATATGTATAGAAGTTGGTGCTTCTTTCGTAGGTTTTTGTGCACCAATTTTATATTAATAACTAAATACATTTACATGAAAACCTGAATTTCAATTGTGGCTTGTTTGACTTTGAAAAGACAAACATGGGGCAACAGTCGGTATTTTTTCTTCATTAACCTCGGTTTAATAATTTAATGGTTAGGCCCATTTTGCACAAGTATGCAAATGAAGATGTGTCACTTGGTGCATGGTTTATTGGTCTAGACGTCGAACACATTGATGATCGCAACATGTGTTGTGGAACACCTCCTGGTACGTCATTTTTCTTTTCTTTTTCCAGTAGGGGAGAGGAATTTCCGGGACCATCCTCTAAAGTTTGTTCCTAAATTGTTTGAATGGATATAGATTGTGAGTGGAAGGCAGAAGCTGGTAACGTGTGCATTGCATCATTCGATTGGAGTTGCAGTGGCATTTGTAGGTCAGTAGAAAGACTAAAAGATGTTCACAAGAGATGTGGTGAAGATCCTGCGGCTCTCTGGAGTGCGCAATATTAAAATACAAAACACTAAGTTATGTCGAAAATGGTGAGCTCATATGACCAGATTGGTTCTTTCGTGACAGTTATTTTATGTGTCATAATGTCAAATCATACAAATATAAGGTACCTGTTGCAGAGAAAATACAGAATTTTGGGGGGCAATATATCGAGTAGATTAGTGTTCTGGAAAATTTTTGTTAGTTGTATTTATAAAGTTATATACAATACAAAGAAATAGGAGCAGATTATGAGTAGAAAGTGGTGCAGGTCATGTAGTGATTACTGCACTGTCTTTTGTGTAACACCCATAATATCTATAAGGACGTGTTTATTTTATAGGCATGGGAACGAGGGCATGGGTTTGATTACTTGCTAATGTGTTTTATTGGTAGGTTTAGACTCGAATTTAGCAATGAAACCCGAGAAAGTAGGCATTCTAACATGCCAAAATGGTTGCATTACTTGCCTATTTAACAGGTTAGAGCATCACAATTAGGGGTGTTATTGAATCGGGTTATCGAGTTGGTTGGATCGGGTTGATTCGGGTTTTGGTGTCCCAAAAGTTGACCCAAACCCGATCCTATAAGATACCGGGTTATCAGGTTTCGGGTCCAAACAGGTCGGGTTGAATCGGGTTGGGTTGTCGGGTTGACTTGACCTCAGCATAAAATAAAACAGTTCAATAAAATTGGCTTATAGAGGCATATTTAATGTACATATGATATTTGGGTCAAATCAGTTTATTGTGTCTAAGCTTATAGAGACATTTAATGTACATATGACAATAATCTCTGAATACATACTCTCTATGGGCAATTTGGCAACATGTAAAAGAAGGGCAGCGGGTTTAAAAAAAGAGCATGGCATAGCACAGCGCATTACTTTAGCAAAAAGTGCAGTAAGAAAAGAAAAAGAAAAGAAAAAGAAAAAAAAAAGAGTGCAGTTAGGAAAAAATAAGTTTAATATACTTTAGCAACAAGAGTTTGTTTAATTCTCATTCATACTAGTAAGACAATGACAACATGATGCAGCAGGCATTTGGCATTTTTAAATAAGTTTAGTATACTTTAGCAACAAAAGTTTGTTTGATTCTCATTCATACTAGTAAGACAATGACAACATGATGCAGCAGGCATTTGGCATTTTTAAATAAGTTTAGTATACTTTAGCAACAAGAGTTTGTTTGATTCTCATTCATACAAGTAAGACAATGACAACATGATGCAACAGGCATTTGGCATTTTAAAGAAGAGAATTCTCAAAGGGGACAAAAAGTAGGTAAAAGTTCACCATCTAGTATAAACTTAACACATCTTTCTAAAATGTGCGACTGTCTATCAAGTCTACTTTTAATGTCTTCTTTCCACTAAATGCTGCGACACGCAGACAGATGGTAGATGGGTGTATTCCCATACATTTCTTTTTTGTATTATTATTAAATGTGTTAAAAAACCATAATACCTCATCTTTTATATAAAATATAAAAATAACCATCACCACAGATCCACCATCAGAAACACAGATCCACCATCTTTTAAAACACCACCATCACAAACACAGATTCACCATCACCATCACCATCTGATCAACACCACCACAGATTGACAATACCATCACCACTGCAGACCAACACCACCATCACCACCACCTGATCAACACAAACACAGATCCACCATCACCACCATGATTTTCATACCAATCGAGGTAACTTCGGGTGGGGTCCAAAATTATTATATTCTGGAATATTCGTACACCGCCATATGATACGGCGGATCTTATACGGCGTATGTGTCTTGTAATCTTGGAATTTCTTGGTGAAGTCTTCAGGTTGATACGACGCATGTCAAAGTATTTATACGGCGCATCTTGAGCATATAAGTCAGATCTTTGTGTTGACCAAGGTTTCATATACGACGCACGGAAGAATTCCATGTGACGTATTCTTCAAAGTCCGGCAATGGTCTTCACATTCGTCTAAGGGGGTGTTTGGGTAAAAATCACGTTTGCATAAAAGACGTTTGCAAAAAGTAAGTCCCTACCTCCAATTTCAAAACGACGTTTTGAAGGAAAATTCAGTGATGATGACGTTTGCAACCAAACACCAAAACTTGATTATTCACGTTTTGAAAACGTGATAAAAACGTGATAATCAAATAATCACGTTTTCAAAGGGTTGCCAAACACCCCCTAAGTCTTGATGTACGACGTATCTGTCTAGAATGATACGGTGTATCTTCCTTCAGTTCAGGAAACTTTAGCAACTTGATCCATTTTGCTCAAATTTACGTCCAAAATAGCCAACTTTCATCTAATGATTGTTTACAACTGAGATTTACAAAAGTAAGCGATTAAGTATCAATTCTCATATAAAATAATACAAAACAAGCAATATACATAGGATAAATGATGCTAATAAATTGTTATTATTTTATATCATCAGACTCCATAATTCTAAAACTGAGGATCGATTAATTTCATAAGTTTTGACATTAAAATAATCTTAACCCTAGAAACCTTAACAAAAAGATCAACTAAGAAGAAGTAGTACATTTGGTATAAAAATGACAAATCTTTAAAGGAAAGTGAGAAATTCAAGTTATCATGCAGTTGTGTGCTTTGATCATTTAGAATTGGAACGTCAGGTCTTGTACTTTAGAATTGAAAGTTAGGTGCGTGACTTTGTGATGTAAATGTATGGGTATGAAATGTATGATATTGGACATTAATATTGATATTGGATGATAGTTGGGCTAGTTACATGACATCTTACATTACATTACATGGGCCTTTTCTACAGAACTATCAATATCAAAGTTGGTATAGTTAGTAGTTCCTAACAGTCCTAGCAGTTCAATCAATTTTTTATAGAAAAAAACATAAATAAGAAAGTATGTTTCCTCTGTTCAAACACAAGTCAGTTGATGATGAGATATTTCCTCAACTTAATTTGTTGTTCTGCAACCAAAGGAACTGTTCAAGATCATTACGTGACCTTAACAAACTATAGATAATCTCAACAGACCTTGGACACATGGGTGCAGGGACGGAGCCAGGATTTGAGGTTAGGGGGGCCTCGGCTCGTTACTTTGTCTCAAAACAGTAACCAAAATATTACGTGTAATATGAAAATACAAAGCCTTGCATTTTTTATAGCTTGTGTTTATGGTTGTAAATGTGATTGCTAGTCATTGATACCGATGGCATTTGGTTCAAAGAAAAGAATCAATCATTTTCTCTTGTTGGTGAAACAATGATCTTTACAAATAAAGTACTCACATACTTGTAATCAACTACAATTTAGCGATAAATTTTATATTTGCGGCCATATGAATATTTGGAATTTTAGAATCCAAAAAAATTTCATTCTTCTACTAATTTGACCACAAAGTATTATATGTACTTACAAATTTTACATAATATATTGTTTAAAAAATAGAAACAACATAAACATGTATATCCTAATTGCTATGAAAGTAATACATAGTAAATAAAATAGTTAACTAGTAAAAGTGAACAAGTATGTTAAAAAGAAAAAACAAGTACCACCAGTGTATAGTCCATGTATGGTATTTTAATTGTTTATTTTAATATTTGAATATCTTAATTTGATAAAGGTTACGTGGTAAAAGTGAAACAAAAGTACACGGATACACACCACACATTTACTTCTTATCTTCTCTCCATCTCTCTCTCTATCTTCATGTATGTCTTCTCGTTCCTCTTTATAAAATCATACTGTAACCTGCAACTTAATGAAAAAGATAAATAAAAAATCAGCTCTACCAAGAAACAAGCTGGGCAAGTTGAGGCAGTTAGGGGGGGCCGAGCACCCGCCAGCCCCCCTACTGGCTCCGTCTCTGGTTATAAGAATAAACGTTATTAGAGGACCAGCTTATGTGCGCAGCCGCTTATGAACATTGTATTGTCCAACACGACTATGCTAATGCAATAACACACGAACCTCTCCTGTGTTAATTCTTACTACAACCATGTTTGGCTATTGCCTTGACAACCATACATTTCAATTGAAATTCTATAATAAGATCTATGAGTGTTGGAAAGAAATAAGTAACCAATTTTATATGATCTATTTATGTGGAAAGAGTTTCAAATCAGAATGTGTAGCTGTACTTTTCTTCCTTGCAAGAGAGTGAGTCTGATGAATGAATTAAAGATGATGATACAAAATACAGTTGGTATTGTTTAAATGAAAATTCTGTACATCATACACTTGAATGTTATTAACTGTACGACTCCCGAGCCAAACATTTTCAAGCTTGTATAAAGAACTAAAATTATGAAGCAAGTTAAAATGGATGTGGAATGTTATGGCATTGAGTATTAGACGCTGCACCAAAGTATTTCAAAATAGATAAATCTTGGTGACAAGTTTGTAATGACATGTATAAGTAGTTATCTTGTCTCCATTAATTTGACTTAATAACTTCAATTTTTTAGTCTAGTTTCTGTTAGACGAGTAACTGTTATCTCTTTGTACAGGAATCTGCCAAAAATGTAAACGTCAAATGTTCTGTTGAATTAGCATCACCAATATCAACCAAGGATGCGGTTAGACATGGTGTTGCAGGGCTTGCTGCTTCATTGGTACTTATGTCCCCAACAAAGCAGGTTGGTTGCTGATTCCTTGATAACTTGAAGCTTTTAGGTTAGCTTACATATCTATCTGTGATCGTTAAAGAATAATAGTTCAATGTGAATATTGCAACAGACTGGACAAAGTCACCAAACTCGTATAGTTTTAAAAGAAATGGATATCAGTGACCTTTGGCTTTACTAGTAATAACAATGTCTCTTTGAACCAGTGGTTTCAAGGTAGATATTAGTCATTATTAGAGTATGTGTGTCTTGAACGTTTCAAGTAGATGTAGTAATTATAACCCATTCGTATGAAAATAATACTTTTGGGTCACTTCTTATTGATAACAGGTCAATGGGTAGGATAGTCTAAACTAGCTATTAAGGAAATGGGTCATACGGGTTGAGCATGTCAAACGGGCCGCAATTTGCCTAAATTGTGTCAATTGCTTACAAGTTACAACCCATAGCGATTCGGGATAGCGGATCGATTTGATTATAGTTTTTTGGATAAGTTTCTTAAGGTGTGGATAATCAAAACTTCCTGAGATATCTAACGACTTTCCACTTGCAAAACACGGTTTTAAGGACTTATGTACTAGTGAGCGTGATATAGTTTAAGTAGTGGATGGGAACGCTACCATAACATTTTGGGAACACCACTAAATTTGGTACGATTCGTTTGGGATTGCGGGTGCTTTAGCTTTCCTGTGACTATGTTAAACTTCCTAAACTATATAGTCTAAATATTACTACAGTTAGATTGGTCAACCAGTGCGACCCATTCTGATAAAGTTACTCGTTCCGACTGTCCGACCATAACCAACGTTGACTTATTACCCTACCCAACCCACCAGTTTTACCACCTTTAGTGTCAAAAAATGAAAAGGCCTAGTTGACTATTAATTACATGTTGCTAATATTCTTCAACAAATGACACATTAAGGGACTTATGTGATCCAAAACGAGTTCCTTGTATGATGACAATAGCAAGTAACTATAGACAAAAATGTACCTTGAAAGAGAAATGTAGTTTCTATTATTAGTTACAGGAAATGAGGGAACATAAAATGGATGCCCACTTTGCAGGTTTTGGCGACCGAACTTCCACATAACAATTTATGCCAGATTGCTAGTACCTCCAACAATCTGCCAACCCTTCCTATTGATCAGAGTTCAAACACGATGATGATGATGATGCAAGGCATGACAACAAAGAATTTTGACCCTGTAAGATACTCCGGAAGATGGTATGAAGTTGCTTCACTTAAAGGTGGATTTGCTGGACAATGTCGGGGAGATTGCCACTGCACCCAGGTAGATTCTGAGGGCAATTTCGAAGATTAAAGATTTGATGGTTTTATAAGTCTACAAGATTCTAATTTACAGGGAGTATATACAATTGATGCCGCAACAGCAGCAATCCAAGTTGATATCTTTTGTGTTCATTGAGGGCCTGATGGGTATATTACTGGAATACGAGGCAGGGTTCAGTGTTTCTCAGTGGAAGATACAGAGAAAACCGAAACCGACTTAGAAAGAAAAGAGATGATTAAAGAAAAGTGTTATCTTCGGTTTCCTACGTTGCCCGTTACTCCTAAAGAACCTTATAATGTGATTGATACTGATTATGACAATTTCGCCCTTGTTTCTGGAGCAAAAGATAAGAGCTTTATTCAGGTACACCTAATGCAATGATGAATGAACTTACATGGATATATAGAATTAAACATTTATTGATCTGTACAATGTTACACTGATGATAGAGCCTTTTTTATTTCAAATTATGAAAAACGACTCTGCCCAAAATCATATTGTTTAACATCTAGTAATGGAATTAAGGCATCATAATTTGGGATTTTGTAATATTCAGTCTCATCAGCAAGACAGCTAGCCTTTAAATTTGCTTGTCTATGACAATGTTTTACAGTTTAATTATCTATTAAGATGAATTTTATGCTGTTGCTGCATATGCTCATGTTTAAATACTTATTAGAATCCTGGTAATCATATATACAATTGAAGGTTTGCACCACTTTCCACACCATACGTTTCTATCTATATTTTATCTGTAATTAGTAGAGGTGACGATTTCAACCCATTTGCTTGTTAGTGTATGTGCCAAATCAACAGATTTAGCTTGAAGGCTGACTGCGTATCACGGGTTTCCTGAAAGTCACCCACAAGTATGTTTAAATCAGAGATTTGGATTATGACTATGATTGTAATAGTATTGTTTATAGAATTATGGTTGAAGCCTTATTTATAGAACTATTCAAAAACTGGCTAAAATTTGTTTATGGATCAATGTGACCCATTTGGCCATTTCAACACGAGCTGATTTTATTCATTACCCAACCCGCCCGACCCATACATATTGCCACCTTTTAGTAAGTAACTGTCTTTGTTTCTTAATTGACTGATAGATTATATTTGTATGGGTCCTCAAGATTATTTTATTTGGTAACTTAGAACCTCAGCAATTAGTCCCACACTTTCTTTTTACGGATGGCCTTACCGATACTTACAAATTCCATGGTTCACAAAGTGGTCAAAGCTTATTTGATTTTAGGGGCTGCAACATATACTTATGTCTATGGGCTTAATGTTTTCACATATACTCAAGGACACCAAATCCAGGGCCAGAATTCATAGAAAAGTACAAGCTTGTGCTGGCGTCATAAAGAAAATTGTAAAACTGATGATGAATAAAAAGTTAGTCCAGATATCAAACATTATAAAGTTCTTTTTACAGACACTTTGATTCCACATGCAAGAAAACAGTCTTCTTCATTCCAACGATACCAAGTAATATTGCTTTAAAACCATATCGTTAATGAATAGAATTTTGTGGAACATGAGCATAATGAAATGTTTATTAAATCCAGCACAAGGTTATTATACATCCACATAAGATCACACAAACACATTATTGAACAAATAAAATAGTTAGAAATCGAACCTTAGTTCATGACAGATAGGAACCGGATTGACTACTCTGGAGGATAAATTGACAGCTTAAACTCATTACTCCCCATATGTCGTTGTTGTTTCTGTTGCCTTTGCTTTTGTTGTTCAATTAACCGAGCAGACTTTATAACAGAAGGAGTATGATATAGCTTCATGGTCTGCAGTGCAGATACATCCGCCAAACCATGAGGAATAGCCAACAGGTCAGTGCATTGCTCAAGCACAATGTGTTCAAGTCTAGGAAAATGATGAGCGGAAGCCATCCACTCCTTTAAATCCGTTTTCCCAAGTTGAAACACTTTAAGCAGACGAAACCCGCCGTCAAGTGGTTCCCATTTAGGTCCCTTGAATGCATACACTTTTAACTTTAGCACTTCAAGATATGGCAGCATGCCAATTGTAGACATATGCTTCCAATCCAATAAGGTGTCTGACAAAGTCAACTTGTTCAAATGAGGTGGAAATTTGTACAATGGTGGAAGACCTCTCAATTTACCTTCAGATGGCGGGAGTGGGAACGTGTCATTCAATAACTTCAGTTTCTCAAGGTTATCGAGCTTAGCAAGATTGTCAAACAAACTGAAACCTTTCTTTTCTTCCATCAGAACAATAAGTTTTCCACGTATTCCAAGCTTTTTAAGATTGGGAGTTCTAGCTAAGACATTCTCTGTGCAACTATCGGGTGATACAGTCGAGATGGTTTGTATGTTTCTTTGAACAAATGGATCTTCATTATCCATTCGTGTTTTGGCTTGAGGTCCATGTAGGCGACTCGGTCCGCTTGTGCGCAAATGCCTAAATTGGGACATTTTCCATATATCTACTTGAATGTCGAGGTCACGTGATGTTGTTTCAATTATTAACGATTGAAGACTCCATAATTTGGAAATTGATGGTGGAAGCACTTTAAAATTTCCAGAGAGGGAAATATACCTTAAATGCACTAGCTGTGTGATTTCAACTGGAAAGCGGGAAATATTGATGGATTTTATATCTAACACCCTGACTAACTTAAAAGCTTCATAGATGAAAGATGTATGCTCCCGAGATAACTCTTTTTCTTCCAAGGGAAAACACAAGAAAGAACGAACATGTGGACCACAAGGCTTTGAGTGAATAAAGTTCATGACGTGAGAATGAACACAAAGACGCCGGTGATAATTTCCAGATGATATTAGTGAATTTGGATCTTGTAAATTTCCTTTAATTACTTGCAAAAACTTTTCTTCCGCTCCCTCTCTTAGGCATAAATCACGCAGCATATCATGAACACGACATGTTTTGATCCTTCCGTTTGAGCTCTTCGCTGCAACTAATATAAGATTTCGTTCAACAAGATCTTCCAAATACTCTTCTGCTAGATCTTCCAAGCAATCTTTTGCTGTATAAATCCTTCTGCCACCCACAACATAAGTAATTTCCACACAGGTATCTCAAAATCTTCAGGAAAAGCACCAAAGTAGATGAAGCACACCTTCAAATGATCAGGCAAATGCTTGTAACTTAGTGCCAATACATCCAAACATTGCTTCGGATCTCTTGCAACATAAGAACTAACACTTTCAGCAACCTTCTTCCATAAGTCACGTGTTTTATCTTTCTTTAAAAGAAGTCCGGCAACAACTACTATAGCAAGAGGAAGCCCATAGCATTTTCTAGCAATTGTTTGTCCAAGTTCAACTAACTCAGATGGACAGGTTCCTCTTCTAAAAACCTTAGTAGAAAGTAGCTCCCAACTTTCATCTTCGTTCAAAAACCGCAAATAATGAGGGGTGCTATCAGGGTTTGCAAGCTTAGCCACATCTGTGTTACGGGTAGTCAACAAGATTCTACTTCCACAGTCTTGGTTCGGAAAAGCCATTTTAAGATCATCCCATGCTTCTGGTGTCCATACATCATCTACTACAATGAGATATCTTCGACCATTTAAATGTTTGCATATTTCTTCAACCAGCATTTCTTCATTAAGTTTGTAAGCATGCTCTGAAGGTTGCATAAGGGAACTCAATATGGCCATAAGTACTTCTTGTCGGTTGTAATCTTGGGAAACATACACCCAAGCACGAACAAAAAAGTGAAATTCAATGGCAGGATCACAATAAACTTTCTTGGCAAGAGTGGTCTTTCCAAGTCCACCCATACCAACAACTGAGACAACTTCTAGTGACTCGGAGATATTAGTGAGTCGGCTCACGATTTGTTTTGTTTCTTCATCAAAACCAACGACATTATCTTCCTCAACCACGGGTTTTCGTCTTTGTGATGAAGACTTATTTGATGTTTCCGCGGTGTAAAGAGCTTCAATCCCAAACATCTTATTATCATATATGTCCTTCACTTTTTTCTTGATGGCTTCAATATCTTTTGCAACAGCTCGAAGCTTTGTTGCATACTCAAGTCCATGGGTAAATTTTTTCAAGGTGCTTCTCTCTTTATGCATAGCCGCGTTAACTATAAATGCGTCGATTGTGTCCTCTGCTTCATAAGCTACATCTCTGATTTGTCTGACTAATTCCCTTACGTATTCATATTCACTACGTTTCTCTTTTGAATCTTTGAGAAATGCATTCATTAAACTGAGCTCTCTGTAAAGAGAATTAATTTGGCCCTTTAAATCAGATATCAAATCGGCATTGTAGAGTAGCAGTTGCTTAAGATTTTCCAAAAGAAACTCAACCACAGCATCCGCCATTTTAGTAATTCAATTCCAAATCGTAAGATAATTATATTGTGATGGAATAGAAAGCAACGATATTCTTCTTCTTTCTCATAAATGGTTGGAAATTATGGTAATTTTGATCTGCCAACCGAACCTGCAACAGTAGGTGATATGATTAACGGTAATTAGAAAGATTAAAAATGGAAAAAACTAGTACTGGCACTGTTCTAATTATAAGCTACATTGTCAGTTTCAGTTGCAAAAATGATACAACAAACAAATTCAAAGTTTCATGCTAATGTAGATGCACCTTGTTCTTTAAAGCCAGTTTATATCGATCTTTCCAAACAAGGAAGTACCAAAAGTGCAAAGAATTATGAAATATTCTGTACTGAAGAAGGAATAATACGAATCTAAATAGATCATGTTGTAAAGCATGTAAAGTTAACCCACGTAAAAACTAACCACATAAATAAAGATGAGCGAGGATAAAATGAGAAATAAAGTTGAAATGAGAAGAAAACACAACCGCACATTTCAGATGCACCTACAAAAGTAGATGCATCTCCCTTTAAAATTCTTTTTTTCATTTAAAATGTGTGGTTCATAATATTTCTAACTCTTCTTATTTTCTTTTCTTTTCTCACTAGATCTCTTCCCAAATAAAGATATGCTCAACACTCCCGCATTAGCATACATATCCATGTGAGAGTCTTGCATCTATGGAAGGAGATGATCACAAGACCTTAATTCAAGCAGGCAGGCCTGGATCAACAGTAACAATGCCAGAGATCAAATATAAAAGTTGTTTATCTCCATATGCACAAATTTTAGTTACGCAGTTAGTTTGCTATGATATTGTATGTAGTGTTTAACTGTCTGCAAAGACTAGTCTAGTTTGTTAAGATATCGTAAATATGAAGTCATACCATATTTGTAACTAATGTAATATGTGATATGAAAATACAATACAGACTCATTACTCATACTGTTGTTAGAACTCTCTAGTATGCCATTGTGCAATCTCGCATTTTTTTTAAAACTATGTCTTGTTATTTTCAAGTAGGAATTAAAATATGTGTCTGCATATAATCTTAAGAAAATATGATCCAGGATCATTTCTAACTTCAAATATTCAAATATTAGTTATAATAAGCAAATAGAATAAACCTGTCAAGAAATCATTTTTGGTCATGGAAGTAATCTCATCTTTCTTTCTGTATGTGTGATGGAGTGGCCTGTGTGGGAGTTTAAATCGTTGACGTTGACTTTTGTAGTGAATAAAATAGCAAATTCCTGTTTCTTTTTATCCAGGAGTCCAAGACTAATGGCCGGGTTTTAGTGGGTTTGGGCCCAAAGAATATCAAATCTTTTTTTTTTTTTTTTTTTTTTTTTCTCTCCTTTGGTTAAATTATACCGTTGGTTCTCAAAGTTGGCCGGTTTCTATGTTTGGTCTTCAGATCTAGGGTTTTGCGAAAATAGTCCTCATGGTGGGCTTTTTCACTCATGTTTAGTCCTAAAAACAAACGCTAGTTAGTTTTCATCGTTATCTCTCCCACGTGACTTGCATATGATGGGTTTTGTAGTAATTTTATGATTTGTCAATGTTTGACATTGTTTGTGTTAAGTCTTCACATCACTCATTAATTTCGCACACTTTCCCATTAGTCTCTAACGTCTACTCTAACACACAATTTACACTTAGTTTTCCATATTAAAAATAGGTAAAAAGCACACACATAAGAAAATGGTTGTTTGTACTTGTGGTAGGCAAGCAGTGATCAAAACATCATGGATTGATCGGAATCCGGAAGGCGTTTCTATGGGTGTCCTACATTTGTAACTATTATTAGTTTGAAAAATATATATCAAGTTATTCTGTTCATTTATTTACACGTTTGTCTTATTCTCATCATTCAAACTGTAACTTTCTTGGGTGGGTCGATCCACCCATGCGAGAGACGAGCCAAGAGGGGGTTTGGCGGGTGCTCGCCCCCCTAACCGCTTCAACTTGCCCAAATTGTTTCTTGGTAGAGCGATTTTTATTTATCTTTTCATTAAGTTGCGAGTTCTGGTATGATTTTATAAAGAGGAGCGAGAAGACATACATGAAGATAGAGAGAGATGGAGAGAAGATAAGAAGTAAATGTGTGTGTGTATCCGTGTACTTTTGTTTCACTTTACCACGTAACCTTTATCAAATTAAGATATTCAAATATTAAAATAAACAATTAAAATACCATACATGGACTATACACTGGTGGTACTTGTTTTTCTTTTAACATACTTGTTCACTTTTACTAGTTAACTATTTTATTTACTACGTATTACTTTCATAGCAATTAGGATATACATGTTTATGTTGTTTCTATTTTTTAAACAATATATTATGTAAAATTTGTAAGTACATATAATACTTTGTGGTCAAATTAGTAGAAGAATGAAATTTTTTTGGATTCTAAAATTCCAAATATTCATATGGCCGCAAATATAAAATTTATCGCTAAATTGTAGTTGATTACAAGTATGTGTGAGTACTTTATTTGTAAAGATCATTGTTTCACCTAACAAGAGAAAATGATTGATTCTTTTCTTTGAACCAAATGCCATCAGTATCAATGACTAGCAATCACATTTACAACCATAAACACAAGCTATAAAAATGCAAGGCTTTGTATTTTCATATTACACGTAATATTTTGGTTACTGTTTTGAGACAAAGTAACGAGCCGAGCCCCCCTAACCTCAAATCCTGGCTTCGTCCCTGCTTATAACGTATGCAAGTGTTTAAAAGCAACATCAGCAACATTTTCCTTCATATTTCCTACACTTGGTGACACATTCATCCTCATTGTCAAAGCAATAAAAAGTAGTACTACAACATCGCCAGCCCTTATTGTCCTTTAGATGACACCTCGTGGGGCAAGGCCCCGGCCCCGAAATCCCAACTTTTTTCATGTCTCTGATATCAGTTTTGTTACCTATAGATGTTACAATGAAAATAATTGTTATAAACTTTTTTAAATGTTAAAAACTCTATACATAATGATCATCCAGTGATCGATACTTGTAACATGATTTACACGACATATAGTCTCACACCTTCAAATATGAATTACTATTAATTAAGTGCTCGTGGAGTCACTTGCATCAGCTTGGCAATTGGTCCCACTCCTTTGCTCTCATTGCTTGCACTTTAGTTGTTCCTTCAAAATTTAAAGAGTTAAATTCATAAATTGTCCATGTGGTTTGTCGGATTTAACAAAATTGGTCCATCGCAAGAATTTTTAACGGATCCTCTCCTTGTGGTTTTGACCCGTATCGGGTTTGGTCCCTCTGACTAACACTCGTTAAGTTATCCCGTTAAATCATGTCACGTGACTATCATGTGAGGGGTATTTATGTAATTTCATGATTGCTTGACTTATTTATATATCTTTTTTAGTCTTTCATCTTGAATTAACACTTTCACTTCCACAATGGTTAGATGCAACACATGTGGAGCACAAGCCATCATCAAAACATCATGGACTTCATACATCCATGGTAGAAGATTTTAGTGTTGTGGTAAAAGAGTAAGTTTTCATATTTCGTATGTTGTAAAAAAAAAACCCTAATTTGACCTAATTAATTTCTCTCAATTTTAATAGGTATCAAATTGTGGGATAATAGATTGGTATGATCCTCCTATGTGTGATAGGGCTGTGCAAATCATTCCTGGTCTATTAAATTCAATGAATCGCCTACAAGGAGCACTACATGAAAAAACTGTTGAAGCTAAAAGACTCAAGAAGTTGTTGGTTATCAGTTGGTTGTTTTTTGTTCTTTATTTAGTTTGAAAGTGATATGCTTCTGTTATTGAATTAGTAGGTAATGAATGAAAGAAGCTTGTATTTTGGTAATGGAAGAATGGTGTAGTTTAGCAAGATAGTCAAGTTGTTTATCAAGTTGTATTTTGGCTTTAAGATGAATGAAAAGTAGTAGTTTCAACTTGACAAATAAGTAGCATTTAACTTTTATTACATTAGAAACTACTGCATACACTTGAAGTAACATAAAAAGCTAGCCCATACTCCTTTTCCCTTTCCCTTTGGTGCCTGCACTTAGTCTTGTGCCAGTTGGTGTTTTGTTTGTTCCCAAACATCTTGTCTTTGATTGCTGCCCAAGTTTACTCATTTGCAAGCCCTAGCACTTGAATCCTTTTACCAGGGATTGACTGAGTTTCAACCAGGAGTAGTGTTTGAGCTTTTACCCTTTTTTGACAGAGATTGATCATCTTCAGAGCTTGAATGAAAGCTAGACACATAGCTAGAAATAGAGTGGAATCAGAGTTGTAGTTTGAGCTTGAATCATCAACCCTTTCCATTTCCATTTTCTTAACTGAGCTACTAGCAGTATTGTATGGTAAATTCCAAGGTGGTTGAGGAGAGATGAGTTCATCAGATGAGGTTGAATCAGAGGATATGTTAATGATATCTGGCTTGGAACTCATTGTTGAGAAGTTTGGATAAAGTTTAGGGCTTGACAGATTTTGTTGATGTATGTTGTGTGTATGTATGTGAATTTAAAGTACCTAGCAACACATAACTCAAGGTAAAAGTAAATGCAATTAAATTCTTGGTTGGTATATGGAGTTACTCTATCCGTCTCAAAATAATAGTCTACTTTTCCATTTTTGAATGTCTCAAATTAATTGTCCACTTTCCCTTTATAGTAAAAACTAGAGAATTTTGTGAGGGAATATTCCTTTTGAATGGTTGAAAATTAAAGTGGTCTCACTTTTATTAAATTGCGTGTTTCTTGTCTCCTGGCAATTATTTTGAGACGGAGGGAGTATATAACTGTATTTGGTATATGGAGTTACGAAGTCTTTGACCGTCCAAAATGAAGCAATAAATCAGTATTCCTACCACTTTACATTTACTAGATGTTGACCAAAACACAATAAATTTAAACCATTGACTTTCATAAAAGTAGGGTCATCAGGTATACACACCATCATCATAAAATGTTTACATTTTTCAATGCTTTTTTGTCTTCTTTCACGTTTTTTAATAAAATGCCTTTTAATACCTGCCATATTTGATACTCCCTCCGTCTCAATTTAATTGTCAGGAGAGAGAAATCACAAAGTTTAATAAAAGTGAGGTCATTTTAATTTTCAACCACACGAATAGAATATTCCTTCTTTTGATTCTTTAGTTTTTACTAAAAAAAGAAAGTGGACAATCTTTTTGAGACATCCAAAAATGAAAATATGGACAATTAAGGGCCCGTTTGGTTTGTTGATGGTTTTAGGATTAGGATTAGGATTAGGATTTGGATTTGGATTTGACTTTGGATTTGATTTATATATTATTTATTATATAAATAAATATAAAATTTAAAATTAAAATTTTATATTATAAAATTACAATAGAAAAGAAATGATTTGAAGTATGTGGTATATATAAAAAAGGCCCACTCATACGTAAAAGAAACAGTAATCCGAATATTTTGAAGGGTTTTGTACAAAGCTGAAATACTACTTTGATCCCTATCCTTGGGTCCCACATTGGAGAACCAAACAATATAATTTTACCATGATGCCAAACCTTTAAGTCAAAAACCATATAACAAACGGGCCCTTAATTGAGACGGAGGGAGTATCAAAATAGTGTCTTTCACGTTTTTTAATAAAACACTGCTTTTGAAAATGCATGGGTCACATTTGAAACCAGTATCATGCGTAACATTTATTGACAACTCTTCCAGCGTAACATTTATTTTTACTTTTGAAAAACAGTAAGCTAGACCTATTTTAATTTGAAAAATTAATGTACACATATATGTGAAGTCTATTTCTACATTTAAGTTTCTATTGCCATATTTGTGTTTCAACTTTTAACAATTGAGTTGTAACATTTAAGTTTTTTTGGCTACATATGATGTGTTGTCAAATGTTGTAAAGTATGTTGTTAACATTATTTTTTTTTTTGCTATATTTGTGTTGCTACTTTTAACATTGCAATTAGTAACATTTAAATTTCTTTTGCTACATATGTATTTCTATAGTTAACATTTTTGTATATATAACAGTATAATTCACAACACAAAACAATCACAATCAAATAACATTTTACAACTAGCAAATTCACCGAGTTTAAAAATGTGAGGAAGTTAACTTTGGGTAAAAGGCATGCTTTGCAAAATATATCGAGTTGACTAAATATTTTTAGTCTTAAAATTGTCGCACACAACTTCGTTTTGCACTTATCAGGTAACATACATGTTCTCTACAACAAATTTCTTGTACTTTAACTATTATATTAATTTTAATTAATTGTTATTGAAAACCATTTAATATATAAATAAAAACATTTTAAATAAAAAAAACATAATAAATTAATTGTTAATTGTTATTGAAAAAAAAAAGAAATTGGGTAGGATAGGTGGTGTGGCAATTCGGGTACTAGGGTACCACTCCCTCCCCCCTTAGAACCATCCATGAGTATAGTAGTACATTTATATATGTTAACAAAGAGGTCCACTTTTGGTGCTTAGACAAGTATTTCCTATATCCAGAACAACAAATAAATCAATAACATTGAAAGTTGAAACCTCCACCGGCCACGACTGATCATAAAACCAAAGATTCACACTTGCTTGAAACAAGTTTAGCTTTACAAATTATTCTCTAACTTTTTATTATTATTGAAACAAAGTATTTTGTATGAAGATAATTTGTATGAACAAGTTGACAATACAATAAAGTAACATGAGTGTTGGCTCCAAAATCAAAAGGAGGGAAAATCAAAAGATGAGAATTTTTATTTATTTGGCGCCATAAAAAGGACTAGTGTTTCATTTTTTCCCTCCATTTCTTTACTAAAAAATCTTCTAATGATTGGGAATGATTGAGACTAATGATTGCACTCATGATTAATATGATTGGTATTATTTGATGGTGTGTAGATACAAGATTATTGGAGTGTAAACCTACATTGCCTAAAAGTAACATATGCAGTTGTCAATACATGTTACCCAAAGTCTTGACCAAGACACAAAATGATAACACAGACATCATACCAAAGTAGTAATAGAAAATACCAAAGTCTTGACCAGCATAAGTAATAACATAGACACAACATAAAACACAACATAAAGACTGAACAACCAAAGTATTAAAACAAAAATAACATTAAAAGTTTACGACATTCTCTTTGCACTTATCTTTGTCATTTTTGTTGGTGATGCATGTAGGATTGAAAGATGTAGTCTCACTCTTGCACTTGGTGAAGCTGAGGCATTTTGTGCAAGGGCACTTGAAGCCTGTGTACCAAGAACAGCAATCTGTGAACACCACCATCATATGCAGTCTTTGAAACAACATCAGGACCATGTTGTGAACCCCACCATCATGATGTGAACCACCACCAACATCTTGTGAACCACCACCATCATGATGTGAACCACCGCCAACATCTTGTGAACCACCACCAACAGTCTATGATCCTTGTTGTAAACCACTAACATTCTTTTTAGATTTGCAGCTCCTTTGGTTGTGACTAATCTGCTTACACAACTTAAAAGTCACACTCTTACCTACCCTTGTCAACTTCCCATTTTTTGCCATTGCATCATTAAGTTCAGATGCACTCTTTCTCCTCTTTTTTCTTGGCCTTCCAATCTGTTTGTGAGGATCTGGTGGGCAAGAGTGAGGACCATCCACAAGATTGATTTTAAACTAATACATCTTTTTCCATGTTATTAACCAGTGACATGGTTGATAGTAAGACTTAGGTATTGCAGTTTCTAACCCATTGCTAGCCATGTCCCATATGGCTGCAACTACATGTTTGTAGGGTATCCCACTCAACTCCTATTTTCTACAACTCCTATTTTCTACAACTACAAACTCTGTCTCTCATATTAATTACATACTATTCTTCCCAAGGACAAATAGCTTGATACAAGTCACCACCATTCCAAACAACCTATAACATGTTAAAGAATATTTAGTTATCATTCCTCTTTAAACAAGTGTTTAACTATCCAAAATGAATATTGCATAACATTTTATACTTACCTTTAACTGTCCAACGCATCTTTGACAATAGCCTTGAACAATCTTGCAGCATTAGGTGTTAGAGGTCCATCACACTTGCTAATAACCTTCTAAACATTGTTAATACAAATAAGCCGTAAAAACGTTTATTTATATTTTACGATCTTCTAATGTTTTGTCGATAACAAACGTAAAATCATATTAACGAAACAAATAAAATACGTAAATGGTTTGAACTAATAGTTTCTAACATATTCACATTTTCACATAAAACACTAAAACAAGTATAAGTGATTTTATGATTTAAAGTAATACATATGTACAACAACTAGTGTTTACATATTTGGATAAAATATACACATAACTAGTATGTAGTATATTGGGTAATATAAATGGGTAGAAACTTAAGTATCACAACCCATTGGGCAAATACATTGAATATAGTTGGGTACAACCCAAAGCCCATAACCCATGGATCTTGACCCATAACCCATTGCATGACATCATGCTTATATCATACATGGATAATATCCATAACCCATGGATCAACCCATACCCAGTGACTAAGTGCATTGCACTCAAAGATACATTGTATCTAGCCAAAGATCCATGGTTCAACCCATGACCCATAACCAAAATACCCATGTGCAAGAGGGCGTTCCACGGATCCCTAGCTTTGTGCTAGCCGGATCCTTGTGGTAGGGATCCGTGGGATCCGGGAACAATGAGGATTTTTCCTCTATAAATAGTGAGCCATTTCTTCATTATTTCTCACCCTTTCTAACACACTTTCTCCCCGAGTGAAAAACTCACTAACCTCGGATCCAAGAGATCTATGTTTGTAGTTTTGTTTTGTGTGATCTTTAGGTTCCTCTTAAAGGCAAGATCACCACCTTTGAAGTCGAGCAAGCTCAAGTCCATGAGTTGCCATGCTTCCTCATCATCAAGGCCATCAAGTCTTCTTGTTGATGATTCCTTTATTTCTTGAAAGAAGTGAAGTGTTGAAGACATTAGTGAAAGATGTCTCAAATGTTAAGACGAAGATATTAGTGAAGGGTATCTATCGTCTATAGGATAAGCACTTGTGGTAGGTGCTTAGAAGTCAAGATAAAGAAGCATTAGTGAAAGGTGTTTAGAAGTCAAGACAAAGAAGCATTAGTGAAAGGTGCTTAGAGTGAAGACACAAGACATTAGTGAAAGGTGTCTTGTAGATCTAGTCAAAGGTATTAGTGAAAGGTGCCTTAGATGTACATTCGATATGGTGTGTTTCGATGTACAAGATAGACTAGTATTAGATCCAAGGATATTGATATCCTTGATGATGTTGTAAAGGAGTAGATCTCCTTTGGGATTAGTCGTTGGTGTAGTGTGGTAGTAGTTCCTCCATTGCAATGGAACTAGGTGCTTAGCCTAGTACCTAATAAAGGGTAGGAGACGTTGTGAAGGTGTAGTTCACCTTGGAGTGAAAGAACTAGGTACTTAGCCTAGTACCTTATAAAGGGTAGGCGACGTTGTGTAGGTTTGGTTCACCTTTGAGTGAAAGAACCCGGTGGTTAGCCTAGCACCGGAAAAAGGGTAGGCGACGTTGTGAAGGCTTCTCCGCCATAAGGAGATTGGTGTAGTGTTTACGAACTCTCGAGTAGGTGACTCGGGGAGTGGAGTAGGGCAAGGAAGGTGTCCTTGTAGCCGAACCACTATAAATACTCGCGTTGTGGTTTTGTGCTTCTTACTATTATCTTTTCATTACATATCTTTATATGCTTATTTATCAACATCCAACACACACAACCAAATAGATTGACATAAGTCGATCTAAATAGTTTAAAATGAAGTTTTAATTGGTAAAACGATTCAACCCCCCCTTCTAGTTTTCCACAATTAACAATCCTTTTCATAAGGTTTTATGAATTCCAAACAAGTTATGATTGGCTTGTCCCTTCCATCAACAAGCTGCCTGTTTAATACTTCACACATGTTGTTCAATAGGATGTCACAGTTTGGCCTTCCTGCAATATCATGAGTACAAAAGTTATTAATTTGTCATAAAAGGTTAAGCCTAAAAATAAATGTCAACATTTACCAGAAAAGTGAGACCTAGCTCAGTGTTGTCTGGAATTTTCTTTAACCATTCATAAGCTTCTTTGTTATGACTTCTCATCAGTGCCATTTGTTTATCAAACAACTGAAAGTTCAAGAGGATATATGTATGTTTAGGTCCCTTAAAAGATGGATTTAAGGCAAGAATGAGAGATTTGTTGGGTCTAGATGGTTGTTTCATGTCTGATCCAAATAGTTTCATATTGTCATAAATGTGTTTGAGGCAGTACCTATGTTCTACACTGGAAATGTCTCAGCAATTGCAGTATCACACCCTGAACCATGTTGACAATTAATAAGACAACTTAGATGAAATAAACTCAAAAATAAATAAACTAAAATAATAAGAATAATTGAAATCATACCTTCTGCCTATCTAATATAAATGTAAAATTAGAGTTCCTGAAAAGCTCTAGATCATCCCTAAGACAATCAAGGAACCACTTCCAAGAATCCTTACTTTCAGCCTCTACTACTGCATAAACAAATGGGTATATTCCATTGTTTGGATCTACACCCAATGCAGTCAAAATTGACCAGTGGAATGGACCAGACATGAAACAACCATCTAGACCCAACAAATCTCTCCTTCCTGCCTTAAATCCATCTTTTAAGGGACCTAAACATACATATATCCTCATGATCTTTCTTTCTGAACTGGATATGTCATATGGATTCCTTTTTACCTCAATCTTAATAGTAGTATTTGGATTCCTTTCTTTTAACGCCAAACAATAATCTCTTAACTGTGCATGTTATTTAGTATAATCACCAACAACTCTTTCCTTAGCCATCTTCTTAGCTCTAAAGGCCTTCTGTTTTGAAACTCCTACATCATATTTTTTCTGCAACTGGTCTTTCAGGGCAGACAAGGGAATTTTAGGGTTTGGTTTAATAGTTTCTTCTAAATCCCTAGAAAGAAAAGTGGATGTGCATTTTTTTAACTATTCAGATTGTAAACAAGTGTGGGTATCCTCAAAGGTTTTGACTTCCCATTTGGCAACTTGGAGCATTGCAAAGCCCAAGGACAGCCACTAGATTCTTCATTTGTTTTTTTCTTTGACTTACCTTTGGACCCATTAACTTCTTTTTGGCCCTTAGAATAACTTGGCCCATTAACAGAACCATATCACCCTTTGCAAAGTTTGGAACTTGGCCTCTATAAATAGCCCTCACCCTCTTTTTGTCATTCTTTTTAACCATAACTGTCTTCTTTGTTCAACGGACACTCTAGTGACCATTTCTTTAATAAGTTTACTACATGCAAATTGTTGTCCAACAAAAAAAAATTCTCTTTCCAGAATTGTACCACTACTAACACCTTTAGCCTTATTCATTCTAGCCACCATCCTCAATGCTTTTTTCCTAACACCACCTTCATCCTCTAATTTCAAACTATCAAATGCTTCATGTTCAAGTTCTTCAACTGTTTCCACGTCATCATCAACTTCATTTACCTTTTATATAGTGTCTTTGCATCCAATCCATTCTACATTACCATCTCTGTTCCTCTTAAATTCAGCCATATCAACCTGTACATCATCTATCATGTGCTCTTCATCAACTATGAACTCGGAGTCATCACTATCTTAACCATGTTCACTATCTGAACCTTGTTCACTATCTGAACCATGTTCACTATCTGAAATGTCTGCACCATCTTCCTTAGCATCATCACCATCCTTATCAACCTCTATAATTATGCTTTCATTCCTACTTGACTGTCCTAAGTCATTCCTACTAGCCTTATCAGCATTCTTAGACAATCTAGGCAACTTCTTTAATGAATTCTGCAACCACTCATTCTCACTTACATCAAGGTCTACATCAGTATCATTATCTACTAAACTGTCGTGATCATCTGGTTCATTTGTCTTTACAATACCCAAACCATCACCTACACTTTTAGGTTCCTTAGAAACAAAGTGGTCAACATATACTTGATCGGTTCCAAACAGTCAAGTCTTATCACGCAAGTCTGCCACTCAGTGAACGATGATCATAATGCACTTAAAACCGCTCAAAACCAATGCAATGAAGATCCGAGGAGTATAGTGTTTCCCGGTCGTTAAGTCCCAATGAGTTGTGCAATGGATTATCAATCGTTTAGTGATCGGAAGATTTGAATGGATACGAGATTTGATTTATGATTATAACTACGTAAATAGCCACAAATTACGCCGCTTAAATGCAAATTAAAGGAAATCTAAAAGATAAAATCTATTAAATAAACGCTATCACTATTTTTAAAGTGATGAACGTTTAAAACCTAAAACTTACGTTTAAATTAAAACTACGTGACGCATAAACAAAAACGTGAAACTTATACAATATTAACCCTAAAAATATGAAAATTATATTTTATAAACCTAATGATATAAGAAAATTTTAAGAAAAATAAAATTAATTTTACAACTAATTATCTAATTATTATTAATTAAAACTATTTTAACTATTAAATAATTACCTAAAATACAAGAAATTAGGAAATAAAGCTAGAAAAATAAAATTATGAAATGAAAAGTCTAAAATATCAAAGAGAATTTTAAAAACTATTTTTGTATTTTTGTGACTATTTATCTATTTTCTAGGAATTTTAAACTATTTAAAACTAATTAAATTATTAAAATTACCAAATAAACTATGAAAAATCTATAAAATTACTTTTTGCCTTTTTATATTTATCTAAGCCTAAGAAAATGAAAACTTATTTTTTGAACCTTTTCTAATTTTTATATTAAAAGCTATTTAAAATGATTAAAACTAATTTAAATTGAGAAAATAGCAAAACTACTTAGAAAAATCTGAAAATTTCAGGAAAAGTCTAAAATAATATTAGGAATGAAGGAAAATAGAAAAGTAGGTGCTTATGTGGAAAATTTAAGAACTGATGTGGAAAGAGCTTAACATAAGACTTCCAATAAGCCAAAAGTTACCTAAAGACCACCACACTTAAATGTAAGCTTGGATAAGCTAAAATGACCACAATGCAATAAGTTTCAACAAGCTAAACACTGATTTACAGGTTATACCAGATTTGATTACTTGAACTAAATAGCTAAACCAGTTCGAGCTACCACTTTAAGCTTATACACAAGCTTCACAATAAGCTCAACAGAAAACCACAAATGGGAACCTCAAGAGGACCTGGGTGGCTAATCAGAAACCAAAACCGCACCATGGGGAGCTCTTTTGAGCCTTGTGCAAGCCGCACAAGAACCGAGAAAATCTCGATTATGATCACGAGATCGATGAAAGCGGGGAGAAAAGCTCACATTCACAAGCTTGTTTGAAGCTTTTAGAAAATGACAAAATCAAAAAAAATGCAAATAAGCAAGAGAACCAAATGAAGTTTATAGAACAACAAGTTTCAAAGAATAAGACCTAAAATGAATCCTAGAGAAACTTGAATTTGGCTCAAAATGATTTTCGCTGACTTTTGAACATGAACTCAAACTTTGACTTTTCTCAACTTTGATTCAATTTTACCACCGAGATTAATGTTATATGATGTTATAAGTGTAATGCAAGTCAGTATTTAGTGATTCTAAACACAAAACCATGGATTGCTAATCCTAAAATCCAACAATGAGTATATTAGATGTGTTTAAGTTAAATATTGACTTTAGGTGTTGCAGGTCAAGTTGTTGACTCAAGTGAGTTTGCTTCTACTTAATGAGACATGACCCAAGAGAGATTAACCATTGTAAATGCTTCCGAGATGATAACTAAGCAGTAACCAAACACCCCTTTAAAAATTGATTTGCAAACTAAACCGACATAAACACTTATCCAACTTGTAATGAGGATTAAATTAAGCTTACATTATCGATTACAACTATATAAACACATATAGTACACTTGTGACCACAGATATAAAGATAAGCAAAAAGTGCAAAACTAACTCAACATGAAAAAATGAAAAATCACTCACAATCCTCCAACCGATGTAGGCCAATACCAAACCAAAATTCCACTATACTAAACCATTTTGAACCCACATCCAAGCTTGCAACAACCTCGCACCATTTCCATAGCCATTTGATCACTGTTTGACTTTTGTTGACCAAATGTCAAAATGAATGAGAACTTGAATGAAAGCTTGTACAAAGCTATGCTAAGCTTATTTAAGCTTATTTATACCGAGAAATGAGCTTGATAAAGCTTTTGAATGATAATTTGATTTTGACAATTTCAACAAAGAAGCTTTAAAAGATAAATATGAACATTAACTTGAAATAAAACTTAAACAAAGTTGCAAATCACTTGAATGCTATTGTTTGATACAAATAAACCGAAAATACAAATGAAAACTAGTTAATACATGTTAAGCTTAAAACGACATTAAGAAGATTTTTATATAAACTAACTACCTCATATGGCTTCTTTCTTCTCTTTTATAGCTCCACTTGCTTCTCTCACCTTCTCGAAGTGGATCCCATCATCCTTTGAGCCCTCGGATGGCTAGAACTCATTTTAGCCACACGATCAAAATTAGCGGAAATGCCAATTTGACCAGTAGGTTCTGCTTTTAAGCTACTAGGGGGGAAAGAGATAAGGCATGGGAGGTTGAGTGTCAGCAGAGTGGTTGCAGAGATCAAGTGGAGGATGAGTGTTTTGGGGGTTTGGGATAAGTCAAACCTCTGTTTGACTTGGCGATTAATACTGGGGTCCAAAAGGCTTTTGACGGGGTCCGAATGGGTAAGGGTCAAATGGTTAAGTGGTTTAATAATCGACAAGGACTTCATTTGCCAATTAAACCTGTAGGGACCTAGGTCGCTAATTTATCAAACTTGTTCCAAGGGCTGAAATGACAAACTTCAAAAGTATAGGGACCAAAATTGCCATTTTGCAATTTCCGAGGGCTAATTTTGCCAATTTTCAAACTTGAGGACCATTTTGTAATTTTCTCAAACTTTTGATATTTTTCACCAAAGGACTAAATTTGGCCACTTTTGATTTTAAAAGGACCTTTGATGACTTTACTTTTGAAATTCATGCTCGTGGACCTGTTTTTGACAATTTATGAAACTTGGGGACCGAAGCGCCAATTATGCAAACTTTGCTCATTTTTCATCTGTTTTGAACATTTTGCATCCGAAACATATAAAATGTAATTTTGGAATATTTTCGGTGTTTTGATGCGTTCGAGCATTTTTAACCGCTTTCAGCTCAGATTGATTAAAATGATGAGTATTTACACACTCATCAATCCCCACATCGAGATATTGCTAGTCCCTAGCAATGATTTGAGAAAACATAATGGATTTTAATCTCTTTACCAAAAGCCATTACTCGGAGTAGCCAAATGTTTCAGCCAAGTAAGAACCATGGTACACCGATAACCATGTGATTTTGAGCAAACCACCGACTTTCAACGGATTTGATCTTGTCTTTACCAAGAGTCGTTTGCTTCGACTAGCCAACTCTTAGATAAATTATCAATATTATCTTTGGTGAGTCGATTACCAATTATGGTTTTTCCATCGCCTTTACCACAAGCCATAACCTTGCGGGCTAGCCAACTCTTCACTTTTAGGATATGGTGAGTGAGAACCATACAATTTTGGGCAAATTGCAAGCCATATAAACGGATTTGAGATATCTTTACCAAGAGCCGTTTGCTCTGGATTAGCTAATCCTTTAGTCTTACGTACATGGCGGATCGATAACCAAATGAGAAAGTGTAAAACACTTACTCCAAAAAAATTTTGGCCAAAAACGGGAATTTGTATAATTATATGATAAAATTCGTGAGAATTCCCCACACTTAGAAATGAATATTGTCCTCAATATTCAAAGTACCTATTGTTATGCGAAACAAAGAACGAAAAGGAAATATTACTACCATTATTTAGAAAGAAGATTTTTTTTTTTTTTTTTTTTTTTGAAACATGCGGCGCCCCCACACTAGGTTGGTAGAAAGAGGTAAGAAGATGTAAATGGGTGAAAACCCATATAGCATGCTATTGTTTTTGATTACCGAGTCGCTAGCTTGACTCGATCCCGCATTCATTGGTTCATGGGAAAGTTTGAAGATCCGGACAACCATGGGGGAATGTCCTCTCCAAATAGTGCTTCAACCTATGTCCATTCACTTTGAAGTTTGGCCCGTCTGCTTGAGATAATTCGACGGTGCCATATGGAAAAACTTTGGCAATGGTGAATGGACCAGTCCAACGGGTCTTAAGTTTCCCCGAGAAGATCTTCAATCTAGAATTGAAAAGAAGGACTCGGTCACCAACGTTGAAAACGCGGTTCTTAATCTTTGAGTCATGGATCTTCTTAGTCTTTTCCTTGTAGATCAAAGAATTCTCGTAGGCTTCATTACGGAGTTCATTTAATTCGTTGAGTTGAACTTTCCGATGATCACCCGAGGACTTGAGGTCGAAATTTGCATGCTTCAAGGCCCAATAGGCTTTGTGCTCAAGCTCGATCGGGAGATGACACGCCTTTCCATACACGAGCTTGTAAGGAGTACACCCGATGGGTGTTTTGTAAGCGGTACGGAAGGCCCAAAGTGCATCTTCAAGTTTGTCCGACCAAGAGGCACGATTTTCACCTACGGTCCTCTCCAAGATTCTTTTCAAACCACGGTTCAAACTTCCACTTGCCCACTAGTTTGTGGGTGATACGTGTAGAGAGCGATGGGTGACACCGTGTTAAGCATCACTTTGCGAATTGGTCATTGCAAAAGTGTGTGCCGCGATCACTAATGATGGCACGAGGAGTTCCAAACGGGCAAAGAGAGACTTTAAAACTTCACCACTACTCGGGCGTCGTTGGTAGGTAGTGCTTTCGCCTCCACCCATTTAGACAAGTAATCGATCGCCACGGTATATACTTGTTCCTCGAGAAGACGGAACGGCCCCATAAAGTCAATGCCCCATACGCCAAAGATCTCGCACACTTGAATGGCATTTTGAGGCATTTCATCTCTTTTAGAGATGTTACCATGACGTTGGCAAGAGTCGCAAGATTTGACGGATCATGGGCATCTTTGTAAATTGTGGGCCAATAGAAACCGGAATCAAACACCTTCTTGGCGGTGTAGTTCGGCCATTATGTCCCCTGGGTCCATGATGACAAGCCTTGAGAATTTCAAATGCTTCGCCCGTGAACACACCGTCGGATGACTTGATCCGCACGATTTTAAACAAGTAGGGTCGTCCCGTAAGTAATGCTTAACATCTTTGAAAATTTGTTCTTTTGTTGGGACGACATCCTTTCACAACAAAGTTACCCGCATGGTAGTTTGCAAAGTCGGCAAACCATGGGTACTCGAATCTCACGATGAGATACCACATTAAGTGTCTCGAGAGGAAATGTTTCGCATATCTCCTTTTTCTCGAGCACACCTTGATGAGGATTTTCAAGACGGAAAGATGGTCACCGCTAGGTTCTCTGCTCCTTTTTATCACGGATGGTGATATCAAATTCTTGTAGGAGGAGAACCCATCGGATCAATCTCGGCTTTGCATCTTGCTTAGCAAAAGATATTTGATGGTCGAGTGATCCGTATACACTATGCTTTTGGACATGATCAAGTATGGCGAAACTTCGAAAGCATACACCACGGCTAGTAATTCTTTCTCCGTAGTGGTGTAATGTGCTTGAGCTTCGCTCAAAGTTTTGCTAGCATAGTGTATAGGCCGGAAATGTTTAGCCTGCGTTGCCCAAGACCGCACCTATGGCGAAATCACTTGCATCGCATATAAGCTCGAATGGTAGGTCCCAATCGGGGCAACTAGAATTGGTGCTTCCGTGAGCTTTTTCTTAAGAATTTGAAAAGCTTCAACGCACTCACTAGAGAAGATGAACGGAGTATCTTTTTCAAGAAGTCGGGTCATAGGCCGGGATATTTTCGAGAAATCTTGAATGAAACGACGATAGAAACCGGCATGACCAAGGAAACTTCTTACTCCTTTGACAACAAGGGAGGAGGTAGCTTTGCAATAACATCAACTTTAGCTCATCCACCTCCATCCCTTTCTTAGAGATCTTATGGCCAAGGACAATGCCTTCTTCGACCATAAGTGACATTTCTCCCAATTTAGACAAAGGTTCGTGTTTTCACAACGCTCAAGCATCTTGTCCAAATGGGAGAGACATGTTGGAAAGAATTCCAAAGACCTAAAAATCATCCATAAAGACTTCCATAGTCTTTTCGATCATATCATGGAAAATGGCCATCATACACCTTTGGAATGTACCGAGCATTGCATAAGTCGAAAGGCATGCGTCGGTAAGCAAATGTTCCATAAGGACATGTGAATGTGGTCTTTTCTTGATCTTGGGGTCAATGGGTATCTGAAGTAACTCGAGAAACCATCGAGAAAACAATAGTATTCGCTTTCCGCTAATCTCTCAAGCATTTGATCCATGAAAGGCAAAGGAAAGTGGTCTTTACGGGTGGCTTCATTTAACTTCGATAGTCAATGCAAACACGCCATCCTCAGAACCAATCGAGTAGGAATCAACTCGCTTTCATCATTTTCAACGACAAGAATGCCACCTTTCTTGGGCACACAATGAACGGGCTCACCCAAGGACTATCCGAAATAGGGTAAATCAATCCAAGCATCGAGAAGTTTTATGACTTCGCTTTGATAACCTCATGAATTTTAGGATTCACCCTTCTTGGTGTTGAACCGGTTTGGAGTCATCTTCCGGGAGAATTTTGTGAGTACAAAATTTCGGGTCAACCCCGGATGTCGGAAGTTTCCAAGCGATGGCTCGCTTGTGACTTCAAAACCTTTATGAGCGGCTTTTTCATCCTCACTCAAGTCTTTAGCAATGATGACGGTGATTTATTGTCATCCTCCAAAATGCATACTCGAGATGAGGTGGTAAGTCCTTAAGTTCGACCTCGGAGGATCATCGATTTTTCAATCGCTTTGATTTCCTCTTTATGAAGTTCTTGAGGAGGAGTGATGAGGATCATCATTGAGCAACTTCTCGATGAGAAGAATATCTCCTCGATGTCAATAGGGCGTGATCAATTTCCCATGAAACCGAATCACTAGACAAATATGCTTCAATCTCCTCCGAATAGAGTTACTTCCTCAAACGGAGTGAGGATGTGGAAGAGAGCAACGATGGGATCAACCGTGGGATTGCCACTCGAGAATCCAAGAAGTTCTTGAGAATATTCCTCCGACACAATGTCAATGACATCAATCATGTTAATGGAAGTGTCTTCATAACTAGGGAATATCTCGTAACTTGATCGAGGTCAAGGTAACGGCTTCCTTGTTTGACCTCAAAGTGATTTCCCTTATCAACGCCGATTAATGCACGACCCGCTTTCAAGAAGCACCTCCCAAGGATGAGGGTACTCGAGGATCGGCATCAAATTCAACAACAACAAAGTCGGCGGAAAATGGAAATTCCAACTTTACACAGACGTCCTCGGCTATACCTAACGGATGAGAACTCGACGGTCGGCAAGCTCAAGGACCATACACGTAGGTGTAAGCGGAGGTAATGAAAGCTTCTTCCACGTGGAGTTTGGCATTAAGTTAATGCTCGCGCTAAGATCGCCAAAGCGGAGCATTGAACTAATCCTTGAAAATCGCATGGATGAGGAATTTCACGGGTCTCCTAGCTTTTCGGAAGCTTTTGAGGATAACCACGAACAATTCTCATTCAAAGAAGTTTTAGCCAATTCGAAATCTTTTCTTTGTTAGTCAACAAATTTTTGATTGTCGGACCGAATTTGGGCATAAGAAGAAGAAGCGTCCGCTAAACTATCTCGGTGCAAATCTTGAAAGATTTGCATAAGCTTCTCCATTTGTTGATTAGTTTTGTCGCGGCCTTTTGATCATTAAGCCTTGAAGGATAAGGAAGTGAAGGCTTAGATTGGTCATCGAACAACGGGTTCCGAATTGGAGGTAAGTCGACCAAGGTTGGACTTGTCGGTACTTGGGCTTGAGATATGCACCTCGTCCGTTGTATCCTTGGTAACTTGACTCATTTCCACGGTGGAGGGGCATTGAGTCATAGGTCCATTGCGCCTTACCACTACGAGTGGTAATAGATTCAACTCACCCTTAGGGTTGGGAATGGTGTTACTTGGAAGAGATCCCGAAGTTGAAGCTTGATTGTTTTGACTCATGAGAAGAGCAAGCACGCTATCGATCTTGCTATTTTGTCGATCAATCTTGCTACTAGTTGTTCTAATCTCGATGTAAAATCATTCCTCATAGAGGTAATCGATTTTGCATGGACACCATCTTAGCTTCATTGTTTTTGATGTAACTAACAATGTCAATGGAAGCTTGAGGAGGTGGAGCTTGAACAGTTTGTTGTGGAGCTTGGAATCGGTTTTGATTATAGTTCCCTTGATTTTGAGAACCTTGATTTTGAAAATTCGATTCGATTCGATTCGATTAAACCGATTATTTCGCTTTGATTGTTCGATTTTGATTAAACCCGTGGTCCAAGGTAATTGTTAACGATAGCTTAGAAGGCTACGGTCCCCTTGCGGTTGGTAGAGTTACCCCGAATTGTAGGAACCTTGAGCAAAGATATACGCCTTCGAGTGAAGCCACCGAGGTCGGACACTCGAAATAAGGGTGTGGACCACCACAAGTCTCACAACTTTTGCTCACGGTATTAACTTGTTGATTAGCATTTGTGTGATTCATTTTAAGCATGGCGGTGATATTTCTTCCAACTTTTGTCGAGAGGTGAATTCAAGATGGAAGGCGGTGGATCTCGTTGACTCATTCCTCTCGGCAGAGGAATCCCAATAATTGTGGTGGGCGGTCATGTTTTCGATGAGATCAAAGCACTCTTCGGTCGCTTTTCATAAAGGTACCACCGGCAGCAAAGATTGATTGTGTCACGATGTCTCGGTGTTAACCCGTTATAGAATGTATCTATTTGGGTGACAAGCAACATGTTGTGGTTCGACATCGGTCAATTGAAAGCTTATAGCGTTCCCATGCCTCGAATAAGGACTCGTCGGAAGCGCCTAAAATTGCCGATTTCATTCCTTAGTTTCGTCACCATCGACGGTGGAAAATATTTCGCCAAGAACTTGGAGATCATTTCATCGAAACTATGGATTGAGTTCTTGGGAAGACGATCAAACCATGCAGTGGCATGAAGCGTCAAGGAATAAGGAAAGAGGTATAAGCGAAGGGCGCCATCGAGACCCCATTTTGCTTCATACTTTGGGTGACGATGAGAAATTTGTCAAGATGCTTGTTGGCATCTTCACCGTGATCCGCGAATTGGCAAAAGCTTTGGACTTGTTGAATCATGTGATGTTTAAGTCCAAAGTCCGTGGCCTCGATGTTGACCGGGCAATTGGACCGCCCGTCCATTCATCGTGGTTGGCAAAGCTCCTCCATCGCTCGAGATCGGAGTCGGATTTTGTGGATCGGGTTGACTCGAGGTCCTTCCTTCGATTCCGTACATGGTGGGATGCACAACGGTTCGTATCTCGCACGCTTTCCTTGTTAAGAATACGTCTCACGAGCTTGCGAAATGAAAAGATACACTAGACGTAACTCTAAGAGACCTCGAGTTAAGGAGAGAAATGGAATTATGAAAATCTTTCGATGAGAATGAGAATTATGAAGACGTTTTATAAAACTTGGGTGAGAAGAATCTTTATGGGTTTTCGGTTCAAACGTCGATATCACAACAAAATCAATTAACACAAAATCGAGGCAAAACAATGATGAACTTAACCAATAATCCAAGATGAATGGCTTTTTGAAAAGGTACACCAATCACAAGGACACAAAGGCAAGTTTTATATCTTTAGTTCGGAACTTATTATGGTCGCACCCCAGCTAGGTAGTGCATCGCCTTGGTTTGCGGTGGTAATCTTTTAAGTTGTTATTATTAAAGAAAACGACTAATCTTTTGTATTTTTATTATTTGATACATATATAGAAACAAAAGAAAAATATTTTTGTGTTTTATCGCTTTTGCTTGTTTTTGGGTTTTTGGATTTTTATAAGAAAATATGGATATATATATACAGAGAATGATGATATAAACAGAGAGAGGATTCAAACAACTAATCTTCTAGACGAAAGATAATCAAGACAACTCCAAGCAATGCGCTTAAAATTTGATTTGCCCAAACAACAAGTCTTATCACGCAAGTCCGCCACTCAGGAATGACAGACCAGAATGACTTAAACCGCTCAAAACCAATGCAATGAAGATCCGAGGAGTATAGTGTTTCCCGGTCGTTAAGTCCCAATGAGTTGTGCAATGGATTATCAATCGTTTAGTGATCGGTAAGATTTGAATGGATACAGAGATTTGATTTATGATTATAACTACGTAAATAGCCACAAATTACGCGCTTAAATGCAAATTAAAGGAAATCTAAAAGATAAAATCTATTAAATAAACGCTATCACTATTTTTAAAGTGATGAACGTTTAAAACCTAAAACTTACGCTTAAATTAAAACTACGAACGCACAAACAAAAACGTGAAACTTATACAATATTAACCCTAAAATATGAAAATTATATTTTTATAAACCTAATGATATAAGAAAATTTTAAGAAAAATAAAATTAATTTTACAACTAATTATCTAATTATTATTAATTAAAACTATTTTTAACTATTAAATAATTACCTAAAATACAAGAAATTAGGAAATAAAGCTAGAAAAATAAAATTATGAAATGAAAAGTCTAAAATATCAAAAGAGAATTTTAAAACTATTTTGTATTTTTGTGACTATTTATCTATTTTCTAGGAATTTTAAACTATTTAAAACTAATTAAATTATTAAAATTACCAAATAAACTATGAAAATCTAGAAAATTACTTTTTGCCTTTTTATATTTATCTAAGCCTAAGAAAAATGAAAACTTATTTTTTTGAACCTTTTTCTAATTTTTTATATTAAAAGCTATTTAAAAATGATTAAAAACTAATTTAAATTGAGAAAAATAGCAAAACTACTTAGAAAAATCTGAAAATTTCAGGAAAAGTCTAAAATAATATTAGGAATGAAGGAAAAATAGAAAAGTAGGTGCTTATGTGGAAAATTTAAGAACTGATGTGGAAAGAGCTTAACATAAGCACTTCCAATAAGCCAAAAGTTACCTAAAGACCACCACACTTAAATGTAAGCTTGGATAAGCTAAAATGACCACAATGCAATAAGTTTCAACAAGCTAAACACTGATTTGCAGGTTATACCAGATTTGATTACTTGAACTAAATAGCTAAACCGTGTTCGAGCTACCACTTTAAGCTTATACACAAGCTTCACAATAAGCTCAACAGAAAACCACAAATGGGAACCTCAAGAGGACCTGGTGGCTAATCAGAAACCAAAAACCGAGCACCATGGGGAGTTTTTGAGCCTTGTGCAAGCTGCACAAGAACCGAGAAAATCTCAATGATCACGAGATCGATGAGCGGGGAGAAAGCTCACATTCACAAGCTTGTTTGAAGCTTTTAGAAAATGACAAAATCAAAAAATGCAAATAAGCAAGAGAACCAAATGAAGTTTATAGAACAACAAGTTTCAAAGAATAAGACCTAAAATGAATCCTAGAGAATCCTTGAATTTGGCTCAAAAGTTGATTTTGACTTTTGAACATGAACTCAAACTTTGACTTTTCTCAACTTTGATTCAATTTTACCACGAGATTAATGTTATATGATGTTATAAGTGTAATGCAAGTGTATTTAGTGATTCTAAACACAAAACCATGGATTGCTAATCCTAAAATCCAACAAAGGAGTATATTAGATGTGTTTAAGTTAAATATTGACTTCTTAGGTGTTGCAGTCCAAGTTGTTGACTCAAGTGAGTTTGCTTCTACTTAACAGACATGACCCAAGAGAGATTAACCATTGTAAATGCTTCTGAGACAGATAACTAAGCAGAACCAAACACCCCTTTAAAAATTGATTTGCAAACTAAAACTGACATAAACACTTATCCAACTTGTAATGAGGATTAAATTAAGCTTACATTATCAGATTACAACTATATAAACACATATAGTACACTTGTGACCACAGATATAAAGATAAGCAAAAAGTGCAAAAACTAACTTGAACATGAAAAAAAATGAAAAAATCACTCACAATCCTCCAACTGATGTAGGCCAATACCAAACCAAAATTCCACTATACTAAACCATTTTGAACCCACATCCAAGCTTGCAACAACCCTGTACCATTTCCATAGCCATTTGATCACCTGTTTGACTTTTGTTGACCAAATGTCAAAATGAATGAGAACTTGAATGAAAGCTTGTACAAAGCTATGCTAAGCTTATTTAAGCTTATTTATACTGAGAAATGAGCTTGATAAAGCTTTTGAATGATAATTTGATTTTGACAATTTCAACGAGAAGCTTTAAAAGATAAATATGAACATTAACTTGAAATAAAACTTAAACAAAGTTGCAAATCACTAATGCTATTGTTTGATACAAATAAACTGAAAATACAAATGAAAACTAGTTAATACATGTTGCTTAAAACGACATTAAGAAGATTTTTTATATAAACTAACTACTCTCATATGGCTTCTTTCTTCTTTTTATAGCTCCACTTGCTTCTCTCTCACCTTCCGAGTGGATCCCATCATCCTTTGAGCCCTGGACGGCTAGAACTCATTTTAGCCACACGATCAAAATTGGCGGAAATGCCAATTTGATCAGAGGTTCTGCTTTAAGCTACTAGGGGGGAAAGAGATAAGGCATGGGAGGTTGAGTGTCAGAGTGGTTGCAGAGATCAGTGGAGAGGATGAGTGTTTTGGCGGGTTTGGGATAAGTCAAACCTCTGTTTGACTTGGGCGCTTAATACCGGGGGTCCAAAAGGCTTTTGACAGGGGTCCAGAATCGGTGTGGTCAAATGGTTACAAGGTTTAATAATCGACAAGGACTTCATTTGCCAATTCAAACCTAGGGACCTAGGTCGCCAATTTATCAAACTTGTTCCAAGGCTGAAAATGACAAACTTCAAAAGTATAGGGACCAAAATTGCCATTTTGCAATTTCCCAGGGGCTAATTTTGCCAATTTTCAAACTTGGAGGACCATTTTTGTAATTTTCTCAAACTTTTGATATTTTTCACCAAAGGACTAAATTTGGCCACTTTTGATTTTAAAAGGACCTTTGATGACTTTACTTTTGAAATTCTGTGCTCAGGGACTGTTTTTGACAATTTATGAAACTTGGGAGACTGAAACTGCCAATTATGCAAACTTTGCTCATTTTTCATCTGTTTTTGAACATTTTGCATCTGAAACATATAAAATGTAATTTTGGAATATTTTCAGTGTTTTGATGCGTTCGAGCATTTTTTAACCGCTTTCAGCTCAGATTGATTAAAACGATGAAGATTTACACACTCATCAATACTTCCATAACCTTGAACTTATCAACATACTTCAACATTTCCAAAACATCTTTATCATTAGCTAATTTTGTAAGGCCATTATCTAAATCAGTGTTAGGTTTCTTATAATAATAGGCCATTGATGCTTTTTCATCATAGTTGTAACTTCAAGAATAGAAAAAACATCAGAATCGATATCGTCTACCCAATTTACCTTCCCACCCTTGTAACGTATCTTAGGAGGACTTGTAAATGCTCTTTCATGGTTAATCTTAAGACAAAAAAGGTTGGAAATTTACCTGTTAAAAAAAACCAAATATCAATTATAAATACAACATTAATCATTAAAAACAAATGTTATTAATGAAGAACACTTACAATAATCTTCATAGGGGTTTGCTTTTTCTCCCTTTTTACGAACCCTCCATTCACACAACATTGTTGATTTTGCTATCAATTTTGCAAGATTAAAAGTTTCTAGGGTTTAATCAATGTTCTAAGTTTTTGAGAGAAGTTTGGTGGGTGGGAGTATTAATTTGGGGATGAAATTTGGTATATGAAACGCTATTTAAAGTCAAACTCGTTATAGGCAAAAGAAAAGAGCGCCAATCACGAAATTACATAAATACCCCTCACATGATGGTCACGTGACATGATTTAACGGGATAACTTAACGAGTGTTAGTCAGAGGGACCAAACCCGATACTGGTCAAAACCACAATAAGAGGATCGTTAAAATTTTTTGCGAGGGACAAATATCGTTAAACCCGAAAAACCACAAGGACGATTTATGAATTTAACTCAAAAGAAAAAGGCATAAAGTTTACAAAAAAAAAAAAAAAAAAAAAAAAAACTCGGTCATGGGCCGACCCAACCCGAAGTAAGAAGATATATATTAAACCCGAACCCATTGTTTAGAACTTGGGTTGATTCGATTGATTCAATATAAATTTAAATCCGATTGACCCGACTCGAATATACCATATTCGGGTTCGGTCAGCTTTTATGACACCCTTAATAGTAGCCTTAAAAGATTAAAAATAAGAGTAGTTTGTGAAAATAGGTGTTAAAGTAAAGGATGGATATTGAAAAAACATGAAAAAAACCCCTTTTCTTTATTAATTTGATCATCAGTCAGTCACTCATCTGTGTGTTTGCTCCTTCCTCCGGTGACGGCGATCTTAAATAAGTAAGCAAATAATATGATTTTCTTCTTCTTCTTCTTACTTTTTGAAATGTGAATTAGCTTATCTTATTATTATTATTATAACTTTCATTTCTTTCTTATCAGTTTGTTTGGGTTACATTTTAGATTGTACTAATAAATCACACACTTTATCAATGCTCTTCTTATTAAATCTGTGAAGCCGAAATAGCTTATTGAGCTAATAGGCGTAAGCTCTCACCACCAAATAAGCTAACCCCCTTACAGGTTCTACATCATTTAGTTTGTTATAATTACAATAATTTCACTTGTTTGAAAGGCTAAACCGTATAGCATTATTCACTTCGTTTCATGACACAAAATACGGCTTACGCCCTCCATCACAAGATAACTGTCCTCTAGACTAAATTACTTTTTTACTTTTTATGCATTATAAATTCATTTTGTGATTGCATTAGCTGTACTACTCTAGTTACGTATAAGATCGGGGAGTTGGCATACTAATTCCAAACTAGTTTTGGCCACGTAAAATAGATATGTGGACACTTAGTTCTGGGATGGAAGTAGGTATCGGTAGATCAAAACATACATGGCATTCCTGCGATATTTTGTATGGTACCGAAAGATTGGTTATATTTGAAAGAGTAAATTAGAAAATGATCAAGTTTGATACCAGATAGAATCATGGATTAGGATCCTAGATTGAGATATTAGCATTTACATTTCTCATTATGTTCTTCTCCGAGTTCCAATATGTCCTGTAAATTGCTATAGTTAAATCTGTGTTTTTGAAGCGAGTAGTGATAGCCGATATTAGTAACATCAGAGTGTTGATGGTTTGTACAAGTATCTAACACTGAAACTACCATTTGTGCCAGGTGCCATAAAACTGAAACTTATATCGTGTTATCTTCAAGTGTCATCTTCCAGCGTCAATCATGCAGCAGGTGAGACTTATACCTTTAGTTCTTGCGTATGAACTATCTTAACTGTCGTGATAATTTGCGTAACTTTCTTTTGTTGTGAAAATCCAAGTCTGGTAGCGGTTCTGAAACAGAAGTGACATGGGAGGATCAGCAGAACATCAACAAATTTGGGAGATTGAACAACCGTTATCATGAACTTGAAGATGAAATAAAGATTGCCAAGGTACCGTTTTAAGACCGTGTCATTTCTTTTAGTTACGACTATATTGTTGATGGTGTATCAGTAATTTAGTATCATATAAATGCCTTATTAAACGAACACACGGTATGCACCTAAATCTAGGAGAGGCCATAGATCTCAATGGATATACTTCCAGCTCTGCCTTGTTGACGTATTTGTTTTTGGTATCAGCAAATTAAGAGCGTGCTTGTGTCATTGAGGTTCGTTTAGTTATACAAAGTAGACACACTTTTCTCACCCGAGCTGTCTGATTTATTGGGTGCTGAATATTTTTTAAAATTTTTTTGGTTTTCTCAGTACATTTTTTTTGTTTGACATATTCTGATGGCAACTAGTGCGAGTGACGCAATTTTAGTTTTATAAGTAGCTCACAAAGTAGAAGTGCTATAAGAACGAGTTTTCTATCTTGTGTCATTGTTTCATCTCTACGCTCAATCTTTTGAAAAATTCTTATCCCTTATTAGTTGTAAGGTCGCCAGGTTCCAGGTGGTCTTTCATCCTGTATTTATCCATTATGCTCGATAAAGCTACATTTATGTGCGTCAAATGGTGTTCGATCCCTCTACACTATTTCTTTGCTAGTTACTATAATATTCTTGTAACTATTTGCTGGTTGGAATGTCTTAGAAGTTATACTGTCCCTAGTTTATATAGCTTCAGATTCACAAGTCATTGCTTTGCTATTATACGAAGCCTGCCACATTATAATGTTTATGTTTTATAACCAGATATACCTGTGTCTATCTAAACAATAAAAAATATCATGTCATGGACATCAAACTACTTGATTTATATGTGTAAGGCTGTCTTTGTTTTAAATTATGTACGTTCTCCAATGTGGACAGGAAAATGACGACTTTTATATAAGTGATGGTATGTTGCATTTTCCACTGTATATTGAATGCATATCTGTAAGGACTTTTGCCACGGGCCTTTCTTGCTTTTGATAAAATGTAGGTCATTTTTTTATTTTTCCTTCTGGTGCTTACGAAGCAGAGAATTACATTACGAGTGGCCTAAGCCCTTTCTTTTCTAGTGCGCTTTTTTTGTTTGATTGCATTGCCCCTTTGAAGGAAAAAGAGAAGGGCTTTGGATACAAAGTCCTCTTTCGCTATATTCGTCGCCCTCCTGATAGACCAATGCCTAAGCCAAAAAGAAAATTGATAGATCTGTTACTAGTTCTTACATTAAAATCAAACTGTACTGTCGAATTTAATCCGTCTGACCATGCAGAGAACTTCTATCCATAAGATCATCACTATCATAGATTTCAAGCTTATCATATATGACACCATTATCTATTAAGGTCTGAATGGGTAGACACGAGAACCAATAGCATAAATTTAAATGATGCTGGCAAACCAAGCACTTTTTGAAAAAGAAAATAAGTCAAAATATAGAGTGATAATCGGGTAAAAACACATTTGGGTGTGCTATCTGTACGGCTTGTCCTGCCAGTACATCTGGTCACAAAAAAAAAAGAAACTGTGGTGTGAAATACGATAATAAAAAATTAGTTTCTCTTAACGATCAACATTAATTCCGTTGTTTGAACTTAATGACTTTACAAGGTTTTATGCAATTCAAATACACTTTAGTTAGAAAGAATCATATCCTAAAGTGATCTGTTTTTAAATGGGTCACAAGTACTCTCTAAACATGACAAATCTCGCTTGATAAACTGTAATCTGGAAATTGAACTTGCATGTTAATTTTCTCATAATTGGCCTGTGCAGGAAGCGAATGAAAACTTCGAGGATGCAAGCAACGAATTGATATTGACAGATGAAGAGGTGGTTAGATTCCAAATAGGGGAGGTATTTGCTCATGTACCCAAAGATGAAGTCGAGACCAGAATAGAACAAATGCAAGAGACGACGACCAAACATTTGGAGAAACTTCAGGATGAGAAAGAGTCGATCCTTGCTCAGATGGCAGAGTTGAAGAAGCTCTTGTATGCCAAATTCAAGGAGTCCATTAACCTTGAGGAAGACTGATTGGTAATTAATTGCCTGATCTTTTCTATTGTAACTCGTTTTATGCTTTTTTGTACTCTGCATAGTACCAACTAGTTGTATGCTATGGGAAAACAAGAATAGAATGTCAAAGATTTGGTTTTTGGTTTTTTACTGTTGGACTCTTTATAAGAATGTATTCGGTTTGGACTCGGAAACCATGATTTTAAGTAGGGGTGTGGTGATTGTGTTTATTTGAGATGGAAACAGACTTGGATAATTGGTCAAACTGCTATTGTCAAATCTGTAATTTCAACTTTACAGTTGACATGGCCAAATGTTTGTTCTCAGTTTACCGACTTTTTCTCCCCCTAAGCCTTTTAAACCGAGGTATTAGGAAGTGAAATAGAAATCAACTAAGTTAGTCATCAGTTGTCACCTTTAGTATATGTGCATATCCAAGCCTACATGTACATGACGTAGTTGGGGAACAAACACTGACACGCTTTTGTACATTGGGATAGAAGTGATGCATTTAAGCCGATTCAAGGAAACGTGTGTACTGTTTAGTCGGGGAACAAACACTGACAAGCTTTTGTACATTGGGATAGAAGTTTGCATTTAAGCCGATTCAAGGAAACGTGTTTACTGTTTAGTCGTTGCTGGTAATGGAATGAGAACTAGTTGCATGATGCATGAACACTCGTGTTCGTAGAACATATTGCTCACCAGCTTGTAGTTTTCCTTTATTGTTAAAGTTAGGTATTACAGGGTGATCCTCTTCAATGATTTCTAGCATTTTGTATGGTCTGCAACTTCAAAAGAGAGCTTTATAGTGTGAGAGCAAGTCTGATCGAAATGACCAAATTTAAGTTGTCTTGTCCTCTCTTGTTTATGTGTATTACTCAGGTTCACATTTTGCGTCAACACACTCGTACAGTTTGTTTTCGTGAACTCTGTCAAGTTACTTATGTTAAACATGATACAACAATATAGGATCACTTGTATTATTAGATAATCCTACTTTCCTCCCTTCCAGCCTTGAAAAAGGCTATGCATCATCAATAAACGTGTGCGAATAAAAAACAAATGCTGATTTAAAGATTTGTACATACAGAGTCAAGACACACAATTTACATGACATTAATTTTATTAAACTATTGGATTAGATACATCAAGGATAAGGTAATGGATTTTCTGGTGGGGTGGGAGGCATCCATTCAGGTACTGTTGGTGGGACCACTTCAGGACCACTAGGAGGCATATTTGGTGGGACCGGCATATCCGGCCCTGGTGGTTGGATTTCAGGGTCGGGCTTTGCCGGTCCCGGAAACTCCGGGGTCGGATTTGGTGACAAAGGAGGAGGATCAGAAGGTTTATCAGGGTCGAAATCCGGGACATTAGGTGTTGATGGCAACTCCTGTGGTACACTAAATTCGTGTTGTTCGTGTTGGGTTGTTAGGTGCACTTGTGGTGGATTTTTTGCTAGTTTTATGGTTGGTACAAAAGGGCTGGTTTTAGGTAATGTAGTGAGTGAATAGATTGCAGGACATGATGGGATGTATTTCCTTAAGAGATTAGATGATATTAGGGACATATTCTTGCTAAAGGGTTATTTTCTGTAAGAGTTTATGAAGGAAAAGTGAATGAAGAGTAACAAGGTTAGAATGTGATATGGATACAAATACCAATTGTTGATGAGATATGAATTTTTGTATAGATATGTATCCAGTAAGTTAAGCTGATGAAGCTGACACTTGGAGAGCATGCAGATTATTGTTTGAAGAAGCGCCACCTCAAAATGTTAATTCTTCTAGAAATGCATCTTGTCTCATATAATATGTAGGAATTGACATGTATATCAAAGCAAGAGGAATATGTAAGTTTTGATTTTCATATGTTGAATAGCGGCTCAGATTGGATATAAAACCTTTCCTAGTACACTTTTTGAACTTCTCTAGAGATTTTTAACTATATCATCAAAGCTTTCTTAGCCATTTAAAAATTAATAAGTTTTACTTGCATTGCTGGTTGGCGTCATTTAAACCTTCTTCATTACACTCTGAGGCAAGAATAAGATTGTGTGACTAGATAAAAAAAAAAAAAAAAAAAACGTTACTTTGGATTAAGCTGCAGATGGCCTAATAGAAAGGGCTTTGTTCCTCCAAAGGGAACCCCTTGTGCATGTCGCGCTCAACCTAACGGCGCCTTAATCTTGACCTTCCATTTGATCTTCTATGGCGCCTGAATCTTGACCTTCCATTTGATCTTCATATCACCATATGAACTCTACTTGGCATCGCTTAGATTAACCGCTTTTTAGCCTACAAAATCCATGCACACACTATGTTACACACTAAATTTAGAGTTTAGTCCCTATATAAGGATTAATATGGTTTTGATCCTTATCGCATATGTGATTAAGGGAGGTGATCAAAGTGCAAAACAGTTTACTGAATCCAAATCATGTCATTTACTGTGTTAATATTTGAAGTTAATTATTTTAAGATAGCATAATCTTATTATCTTTTATATAATACAACAAAACCCCTATTGGGAATTTTGCATTTCAAAAAAATCAATTCATTCCTTATTAGGAAATATTATATGATTATTATTTTTTTATTTTAAGTATATTTGATTAACAAAACCTAAATAATTCTTTATTTGGTAAAAGTGTAAATAAATTCGTTTTTTAAGATAAATTGAGCTAAAAAAATACATGTGTCAAAAATTAAAAGATAAAAAGTTATGAGAAGGCGGGGTAACCAAAAAATATTAAAGGGTCTAATATGTAATCAATTTGAAACTAACAAAAACACAATTACCCCAAATCTTTTCTCTCCCACAGACTAAATCAAATGGTTCGTAACCCTAAATCATTGAAGAACCAAGTCGAATATTATACTCAAGCCAAATTAGTTGAAAGAATAAAGATATAATCCTTAAGTTTGGTAAGATTTTGGGTTCCGTGTCTAAATTTTTACTTCTACTTCAGTTAAATTAATGTTTTCGATTATATTAATTGCTCTTCTAGCCCATAGTTAACTTTGTAAATTTTGTTTCTCATAGTGGATTTATATTGATATTTTGTATTGTTGTTGTTTATAGGAATGAATATATTCAAAGATATGGATATGTGTTTTTATTTGTGTTTAGGTAAATTATGAACAGCCCTAGAAGTTCAAAGTAAAAACATCAGACAATTTATTAAGTCTTGGTTTATCTTTATGTGTGTATGCATATGCGTGTGAATTATGGTATATTGGAGTGTGTAAGGTTTGTGTTTTATTTTTTGCAGGAAACAAAGGTATTTTTCAGGAAGTAGTAGTAGTTCAATTGGTCTAGAGATGATTGAGACCGCTAATGTTTCAGTGGGTGATCGGTATTTGAAATCGGTGTTGAAATCGAAAAAAAGGGTAAATAGAAGGAGGTATAATCTAATCTTTAATTTATCTTTCTTAAGTGTTTATTGTTGATCAATAAGTGTACACACATAAAGATAAATCAAGAATTAATAAAAAAAAATATCTTATGGTGTGTGTAAAGTTGGTGTGTATGTGTTTCAGGAAAAAATTGTCTTTCCTAGAAGTGGTAGTAGTTCAACGAGACCAGAGTTGATTGAGACAGCTGATGTTGTGCAGGGTGATCAGATGCTGAAATTAGTGTCAAAATCGAACAGAAAGGACAAATGAAAGAAGGTATAATTTGTTACTTATCTTTCTATCTGGTTTTTGTGTGTGATCATGGTAGTGAGTTGGTTTGATCATTCAGTTAGGAGGTTGAATTGTTAGTAATTTTCATATACAGTTTGATATGAGACTGTTATAGAGAATGAGTGTATTATCAGGAGTGGTAGTTGAGGTAACTATTAAGTTTATCAGTATTATTTTAGTTATTGGGAAAACTTTCGAGGCATTATATTGTGTTACATACTCTGAATATTGATGTGTTGATAAGAATTTGGCTATAAAGTTGTGTTAACATAAAAGATAAATGCTTAATTATCTGCATAGAGTTGGATGATAGTAACTCTTTAAACATGTGTATATCGTTAATTTGTATAACTAAATTGTAGTCAAGTTTTGAGAATGAAAGGGCTGTGAATTTATTATAGGGAGATTCATGATAGTGATTAGTAAAATATGGTGACCGTTTCATGAAATAATTGACGTTGACATGGATGAAGACCGCAACTGTAGTGTTTATTCAAGGAAAGGCTAAGTCCAACAAAAAGATGAAGGGTGATATTGATATATCATTGGGATCTGGCTGTTCAGCACAATCTGATTCTAGAAAAGGTCTACACGTATTTCTTGATTATGTGTCTTACATTGTTTTGAAGTGATAAATATGTAGAATAACTTCGATTATTCTCTTTTTCAGGATGTTCCAGTGGCCGGAGCCTGTTCATTTTCCAGACTGCTTTACCCCAGGTTCAAATAACTTTTTTGATTTAGCTGAATATGTTTTTATTTAAATGATTACTTCGCTTTGATAGCATGAATCTTCCAACTAGATTTAAAGCTCATGTCCATTGGTTAACTGATTTAGTCGACATGAAAAAGAAGGCTCGTGCAAATCTATTGGCTACTTCACATCCAAGCCCAAAAGGTTCAAGCCAAGCGTAGTCAGAAATTCTTCTAGCCTGAGAAAAATTGGTAATGCTGAAGGAATGAAAAAGTATGCTAATTTTAAGAAATTTGATACTGTCATGGATCATTCAGATTATTTTTACTCAAATCAAAATTCAGCAATAAAACAGGCAAGCTTTTTTTTTTTTTTTTTTTTTTTTTTGAACTTATCTTTGCCATATTTCTAATTGAAATTTTCATCATTTTACACAAATACATATCACGTGTTTCAGCCACCAAAGGATTGGACTAAAAAGATATAAGAGTGGAAGATTCTTAAAAAAGGCTTGCCGGGTATATCTCACAAATTAACACCTTTATTAATTTGTTAGAACTTGAGTAAAGTATATTAAAGGATCGTCTCTATAGTTTCATGGAACCACAGAACATGTTCCTTGTCTTTTCTATTGCATAAGTAGTCTCTAATTGCAATTCCTGCTTTCACTTTTGGTCCTTTTCCGTTCCCTTTAGAAACAGAGAGCGTAACTAAATACATACTTGAAGGTTCTGAAGTGAAACCAAATAGTGCAATTACGAACCGTTTATGCAAATAGTATCGACAAGGGAGGAAAGTCCTGATCTTCAACAACTATAAGGAAAATTTATGTATTCTCTTTGAGAGAGTATCAAATAATATATGGTGTATTTTTTGCTCACAATTTTGAACTTTCTATACATAAGACTGTAGTATTGTTTTAGAGATAAGGATGCACACTACGAACTTCGTAATGCCATTATTGAACATTTACGGGGTTGATATGGTAAATTAGAAGATTAGGTGTTAAATTATGCTATGAAATATATGCATGTTTTTAAATTATATGTTGTTTTGATTTTTTGAAGTCCCTTTTTTCGACTTTGACTTTAACTATTTTCTTTTGTGCTATAATAATACATGATGCATATATATGAATGGATTGTGTTTCATAAATAATGGTTTAGGAATAATCGAATCTGTAAATAAGTTATTGGTTATTACTGACATAGCAATATTTATTTTAACTATGTAATGATGTGTTTTCTGTGCAGGATTACCAACCATCTGGAAACATTCTACTGCAAGGTATGTGGCGATGAGATTGGTCTTGGTTAGGTGTGAACAAGTTAAGCTTGCCAAAAGGACTACAAAACCAAGTGCATGTGCTTCATGACTTATGGTACTATCTGTTACCTTTTGTTTTCTTTACTATTTACCTACAAGAAACAAACTTTTATTTATATGGTTGTATAGACAATTGCTTATTTTCTTAATAATAAGTTATTTTGTTTGAGTAAAATGAGTATTGACACTTAAGTATTGAGGGTGGTTATAGCTTAATATAGTGCAACGTCTCTACCTCCAGTTCCCCTGAACAATGAAAAAACAGGATATGGCCACATTAAATTCTAAAAAAACATCACTTTTTGATACATTAGACAACGACTTATCCACCAAAGATATTAAATCAGAAAACTCAATCTCAACCTTTTCATAGACCACTTATCGAATTTCACTACATCAACGTTTTTGAACTCATTGCATGTGGACATGTCCATATTTTCCTGAGGTTCAAATTTTTATTATATGCCTCCGAATAAGCGAATACACATCTAAGGGCAATTGGAACACTTTGTCGATATCAAAGGTAAGGGTGTATACGACCTGTATAAATCACCGATATTAACCCGGACACCACTAACCAACCCACCCTTTGCGAAGTCTCTTTAATATGTATGAGCTTCTATTTATTTTTTCAGGTGCATGACAAAGCCCAAGTGTATGTTACATGAGTTTTTAAGATAAGGAGCAAGATCTGAATATGTTGGCTCAATCAATTGATGGTCAAATAAGCATGCCAAGCTTCCTAACGTTGAATGTGCTTCAAGTAGTAGATTGTTTATTCTGGTAAGAATGAGTCTCCTTGACTGTTATATTTGGTAGGCATATTAGCCTAGATAATTGTTTAGGCACCTGAGTGTTGTTTTTATGACAAGTGATCTGTGATTGTAAGATGAGTCAGTTTGTGTTAATAATATCGCAGATATGAATATCAATATGATTGCATAGACCACCCATATTTACACCAGAACCCATGAAGCATTTTGCCATGACTGAAAACTAATAATTCAACTTTGCTCCAAAAATTCTTAATCCTCAACTTTTAATATTTCAATGCAGCAGATTTTTTATTATGAATCTTGCATTCCCTTCACAAACTCGCCACAACATCTGATTTTTATATCTTTTGAGCTATTTTCATTGATAGATGTTGAAATTCATCCCATAAGAGCAAATGCAATTTGTGATGTTTTATGATTACATGTCACAAAAATAATAACTCAAAACTACAATTGAATAACGACATAAAACACTTAGAAGTCAGTGAAAGTTGGCCATGATCGCTTTCTATATCCCACCAATGTAGTAATCAAAAACTTAATCTTTTCTCAGACTCCATGGCCGCCCTTCAGCAATAGGTAGTTGAACAAAGGGTAAGTAACTCATTAATATCCCAACGACAACTAATACAAAAATATTGGCTCACCCACATCATTAGGAAAGAGATGGAACTAGGGTGGCTGCATCAGAAGCTTCTCAGTTTATGGGTTTTTGGTATTACTTATAAGGGGTTGTTTGGGATTGCTCGGTAGAAAAAATACTAATAGGGGCTGCTTGGGATTGCTTTTAGAATAACTACTTTTTGGAGTTGTTGCATTTCTAAAACTGAGTGCACGGGGATTACGTATTGAAATAACTATTTTAGAGTGTTTTTAGGATTAATCATTGACTATGCTTATAGGAGCTGCTTGGTATTACTTATTAGATTAACTAGATGTAGGGGTTTGCTTATCAAACTACTTATAAGGATTGTATGTGATTGCTTATCAGAATGAATAGTTATAAGGGATGTTTGGACTTACTTATAGGGGCTCTTTGAATCCAAGAAAAACTGGTTTAATTTCTTGCTCTTGAAGTTGGACCTGATCTAGAAGACTCAAATACATCAGGGTAGAGGCTGTGAAAGTATGATCGAAGCTACTCTTCATCACCTGAGAAAAATCCATGTTGCAATCAGTGAGGTACATTATTAACATGAATTTGAGTGTGATAATTATTAATTATTTGTACACTATATATGTAAACTCGGGCGACTATATATATTTCCTTTTTATGTTAAGTAAGTTATAGTAGTATGGTTGTATGACCTGTTAAAGAATACATCATCATAAGCGACACATTTTAATGATTGATTCTGAACCGGGTAACAGATAGTGCTTCTTAGCTATTATTGTTTTTACTATTGGCCCATTAGAGAAAAGACATACCTAGGTTGCCCCATTCGTAATGAAATGGGTCTGAGATGCTAATGATATTAATCATAAGTTGTATCCAATGCATTTTATCATTTGATTATTGACACTTGTGTTAAGCACGGAATAGAAGTTTAGGGAGTCAGCTGTCAGCATGCTTCACTTCTGATGGAAAACAGTTGCTGATGACTCCAACATATGCATGTGGAATCAAATTAACCCGGATACTAAGCTTATCACCAAACCCAAAAGCAACGCATCATATGAAAACTCTTTCCTCACAAAATGCAAGAATGGCCATACTACATTGGTATCAAAAGCATAGCAGCAGCACTTCCATCTCCTAGATTTTGAATAAGCAACAACAATATTCCAAGAAGCACAATTGATTCACAGAATGCAATCACCATCAACTACCCGTGGCTTTTTATTGGAGCCATTGTTGAAGGGACCTCCAATATAGCCAGCTAAGACACTCCCGGATTCAACGCAATTTTAGTCTATCCTTCAATGTGGAAATCAGAGTTGCAATTTGGAGCCATGGTTTAGGATTCAACGCAATTAGTACGTGGTACTAACGACTGATATTTAAATAGAAAATTGTCTAATTGTTGAAATTTGTTTTAGTTGTACAGGAGAAAGTGATGTGCTCTCTCTTATGTTTAGTATTTTAATAGTTTTTTTCCTTGAGGTTAAATTGATTTTAATGGTAAACATATCAATTTTAGTTTTTTTCTAAATTGATGAAGTTTGATTTAGTTGAAATGTAAAGGAGAAAGCTATATGTTTTCCAACCAAAAAACAACTGCACACATTCTTCCATTACTTATTAGTGAATGTACCTTTTAACTATGGTACACATGCATTCACAGGTTATATGTCAAATTCTTGTGTTACGTAGTACGAGTTAATCGAATTATCGATCCACAAGCGAAACATAAGCTATTTGTTATAAACCATAATTATAAAAAAAAAAAAACAAAACAAAAAATAAGCTATTAGTTATTTAAGAGATAAAAAATCATTATTAAAAAATTTAAAAAAAACCCCGTGCGGGATTATAATGCACGTATAACACAACAAATAAAGTTATCTTTTATAAAATTTTATGTGTGTACTTTTGGATAGCAATGGCAAACTTTATTGGGCTACGTAATGGATAAAAATGGGTGTTTTCTGCACGGGTTGACCAATAAGAGATAAAAGATAAACATAATCAATCCACTCATAATTCATCTAATACTTCTAAACATGTACAAGCAAAAATAATCAAGTATCAACATAAGTTTATCCGAGTCTAAGTAAAAGAAAGTAACATTTTGGTATACATTATTAAGAATTATAAAAAAAACCTCACCACTGCCTAACTGTTTTAAATCTTATTCCAATAAAGTGATACTAAGAATTTTGATAATTCTTTATATGTTTTAATACTTTATTATATTATATGTTTTAAATTGTGTATACATTATTCAAGTCAAGTTGCATTAAGCTTATATAAGTCTAAGTCAAGAAAATCAACATTTTTGGTTTTTTAATATATAAAAATACATTATTCGAGATATTAAAAATAAAACTCGTGTGTGTTATAGCTTCACATAGTTGACATCGTATAATACAAAATGAAAACCATAAACAAAACAAAACAAAAATTAAATTATTTGATTTTAATAAATAAAAATACGTTATTCAAAATATTAAAGAAAAAGCACGCGCTCTTCATTATAACTTAGTAATTATATATACTAAAATGAAAAACCATAAACAAATTGCAAAGTTAGTCAAAACAAAAAATTAAATTATTTGATTTTAATAAATAAAACTAACGTTATTCAAAAAGGAAAATATATTGCTAAAGAAAAAAACAATGCACGCTACAGAAAAAAGCAGTGGGAATAGTGCGTGTACTGTTCATAAGCAATTTACGCTTTTAGTCCCTCAAGTTAGCTGTAAATCGCACCGTTAGTCCCCCGTTATCGACCTTTTGCAAATTTAGTCCTTAATAACAAAAAAAAATTACAATATTTTTATTTCGACTTAGATTAAACACAATATTCCCGCAGCAACGCGCGGGTGCCTCTGCTCGTTTTTACATCAATAACTATATAATCAAAGTAGCCAACTTGAGGTATTCATCTGGAACACTCTTGCATAAAGCTTGCAAATCAAATAGATATTGACCAAATCTGAATTTGTTTTTCAAAGCAATCAATATATCAGGGTGCTTTTGGTGTGCATACATGAATCACTATAGAGGTTTTGATAATAAAGTAAAACAGGAATTAAGGTACGGTTTTGATAATAAGGTAAAATAATTGGTTGTTACTGATAGATTGTTGTTTGATTTGTTTAACAAATGTCGATATTACTTTCATTGATTTTTTTTTTGGGAACACACAAAAAAGAAGGAAGGTTAAGGAGAACATAAGACTATTAGTAGCGGCGACCCTTGTAAAGGTTGGCTACTTTGCAAGGACGCTCCTCACCACTCAATTCAAGAGACGTGGTTCCCCCTCTTTTTTGCTTGGTTTGGTCGCTCAACCAATCGAATGAATGTATATAGTTTCTGTTTGTGTGTGTCTTCATTAATTTTTCACGTATGTGGCAAAATACGGGGATGACTTGTGGCTAGGGGTGAAAGGCCAACCGGTGCTTTTGACTATGTTTTTTTTTACTAGGTCGCCTTACTACGAGCTTAGGTCATGTGTTTGATCTAGGAGAGAGAAGATGTGATGATGATGTGCAAAGTAGTCCGGTCACGAGTTGGATTACCATTACTACTAGTCTAATGGGCTGATGGAATAAGCCGAAGTCACCGGCTTACCTAGGATTGGTTCTCTGGGTTTAGATCGTTCCCAAAACCTCAACCAAACATTTAGAATGAATTTCATTGTCATTACTTGATTCCGAAGCCCATGAGTTCGTTTATGAACTTCTCTTTTTAGTCACTTAACATCATCATTTTTCAATTTATGGAAATAAAAATAAAAAATAAAAAAATACATAAAAAAAATACTTTATTTAAAAAGTGAAGCTGACTCAAACTAATGATTTGCAAGTGTAGATGATCAAAGAGAAATAATTTCGAAACATATATGAAACTGACAACCAAACCAAAACGATAGTGTTATACTTTTTATAGGTGCAAGGGCAAAAGGCCAGTAAGAAAAAGTATGGCAGCATGTGTAAACACCCATTTTGCAATGAAAAATATCGAAAGAAAAATAAACAAGCACTATGTAGCTTGGCAGCCAAGAGTCGAATAATGATACATCGTCATGAATCTCAAAAGGGATTTTAATTAGAGACAATACACTAGAAACGAGTGAAATCAGATTGAAACAGAGCTCTGTGTTTGTGTGTGTTTTAGTTCTGCTCCATGGAGAACATATGATTTCTTTCCTTTTATGTTGCTTTACCAGTAACTCTTTGAGCAATCCAACCCAAGCCATCATACAGCCCGTCACCTGTAAGGGCCGAGCAAGCTTGAATGTGCCAATCATGGTTCTTGATACTGTGAAGGGAAAGGGCATCGGTTATTTCAGCTGGGGTCATTGCATCCTTCAAGTCTTGCTTGTTTGCAAATACTAATAGTACTGCATTTTGAAGTTCCTCATTTGGGAGCAATCTAAAAAGTTCGTCTTTCATGAGAGAAATCCGAGCCCTGTCAGTGCTATCTATCACTGTGATTACAGCATGGGTTCCACGATAATAAGTAGCCCATGATGTCCTAAGTCTTTCTTGCCCACCAAGATCCCACACCTGTTCATCAGATCCAATCACTAAATTTAATTCTTAAAATACATCATGTATAATAATTTATAATGATCTTCTGTCCAAAAAGTGTAATGTGTTTGTTGGACGAAAAAATGTACAAATTTAACCAAGTTCAAGGTACTTAGAATACTTTTTTCCTCAAAGTTTTTCATAAAAAATAAAAAAAAGATTTGCCCGTATCACCATATTTTAAACTTGATTCATTTCCCCATATTTCATAATCCATTATCGAGCCTAAAATGAGCCTAACAGATAAAGTACTACACTTAACTTACTATTAGAATTGCTTTTAATCATAGACCAAGGTAACAAGTATGATACTATATCACTCATAACAAAGTTCTGCCAAACACTGAAAAATTATGCAACAGCAATTGAGATTTGAATGTGACCGCAATGGTTTATGAAGAATACTGGTATTTTTCCTAATCATGTATCATCCAATATTTGATAATGATAAAAGAGGGAAAACGGAGAGCGGGGAGACAAACTACCCTGCTTCGCAGCAGAGAAAGAGGTTATCACAGTGAAGACATGGACATAAGAGTATACCCCTAAATATGCATCCTTTATTCTAGGCATTTTTCTTCTAACATTTTATACGATGTACTGGTCAAACCAATGAATGGGAGACAGACGCATTATAAGAAGTACACTTCAAAAACCTTCTAGGGCCTAATTCAACATTGATATAGCTTAACCACCCAGGGCTGGCCAAGTTTGTAAAAGCTTGTAACTATCATCACTAAAATGTGAGAGGTCTCAAGCTCGAATCCTGCTAGGTGCAAACAGCCTTGAAGTGGACAAACAATCCTGCTTGTGCCTATTTTCAACTAAAATGCGAGTGGTGCAAACAATCCTACTGTTAAGGGTGTGCATGGTCTAAAAACCGGACCGGACCGCCAAGACCGGACGGACCGAAACCGATTTCGCATAAACCCTGAGACCGAGACCGGACCGAATGTGGTCGGTCCGGACCGTCCGATCGGTCGGTCCGTCCAACAAGGCCAAATTCGTCGGTTTTGGTCCGGACGGACCGACGGACCGAGGACCACTAGCCCAAAAGCCGGGACCGCGGACCGGACCGAATGTGGTCGGTCCGGTCTCGGTCCGGTCGGTCCTTCGGTCGGTCCGGTCCGTTCGGGTCATATGCTCACCCTTACCTACTGTTATCACTACTTATTATACAATTTCGGTCCTCTAACGTTGGGTATATAATTTAATAAATTCAAAATTTGGATCTAAAAGGGTTCATCTAACTTGACTTTTCCTACATTCATGGTAAATGTGGACGAGCAAGAGATCAAGAGAAATGAGAAATTTGAAGAACTGAGAGAATACAAATTCCAGGAAACTTGGGACAAATGAGTGCAGCTTTCTAGTGACCATAAAAGAGTCTTCATTTGAGTCTTTCTAGTTTTGGTTTGACTACCTGGTTTCAGTTCATAAGACTATATAAAAGTAACCTTTTGCAAGCACGAGTTCCTATGATATTATACAATGGCTATTACCAAGTTCACGAAAGTGCATATAGACTTGCTGCAGACGTAAGTTTTTATACAGCAAAGATGCCTCTTATGTAGATCGTTGATACTAGTTATAATCTGTTATGAAAGCAAGACATCACTACCAAATTTGGTGTATAAAGATGCTCTCGTAACACGGTACAAAACCACGAAACTGGGTTAGAATCTGATATGGAGAATAAGTTTTAGATTGAAAACCCGTGATGTTCACAGGGTCAATAAACTAGTTTGGTATATAAAGATGCTCTCCTATCACGGATCAAATCAATCAAAAGTACGCAAAGTTGCTTATTCCATCTTTTTTCTCACTATATAAGCTTCTCGGTACCATTTATGACGAGCTAAACTCTCATATGCCATCTGCAATTTTCTAAATTACACACTAGTCCACGGATATTAAGGTATGGTGCAAATCACTTGTTCAAGACCTTCTACCAAAACCAACTAGATTCATGCAGCCGTACATATACTTTGGCCAAAGCTTAATTTATCTACCAGTTAGTTTGTGCAATTGTGCATAGTACTGCTTGTACAGTTCCCTCTTGACTTTGCCTATACATGAAAGTTAAACCTTAACATATCTACCATAGATGTCCACCTCTGTAAACAATTTAAAAACTGTCCACACTATTCAGCAGACATCCCCTACTAAATAGAAGCAATGACAACATTACCACAACTATTATAATTTTCCTGCACATGATCAATTTTTCTGTCTGATAACTTGCGCAAGTGCAAAGGATACCACACAGCAATTGCCCCAAAGCTTATAGTTACATTATGTTGTTTATATTATCATACTTCATGATATTAAGATTAAGAGTCGCGGACTGATGGCACCCCACAAAAAAAGACAAGGTCCAGGAAACCATTTATATCTCCATACGAAAGAAACACTATCCGTAAAAGCCAACTTTTTATTGTTTAACAGCCAGTGATGCTCAGCGAACATATACAGGGACTATTATTGTTCATGAAGATAAAACCTGAACCTATCTAATACAGATGTCCCACATCTAAGTCTGCAAACAAGTCAAAAACTATTGTTCAAAAGTACTTCCACCCTACTTGCTAGAAGCAAGAAAACAAAAGCTCGCCACATTTACCATGTTTTGGCTCCACATCATCCAGATTCATCATCCTCCTCTATCTAATCAGTTCTGCAAGTGCAATCAAAACGCACCGGTCCATTGCCCCAAAGCTTATAGTCATGGGCGGAGCTATGTGAGGACCGGGAGGGGTCCCGGCCCTCCTAGGCCTAAGCCCGTTAGTGTATTTTTTCGCGATTTCATGTGTTAAAAAATAAAAATTTCATCTTGGCCCTCCCATTTAATGTTTTTCCAGAAAGAAATTTGCTTCGGCCCTCCCACGAAATTTCTTCTAGGTCCGCCACTGCTTATAGTCATCTTATAATAATAAGATGTGACAACTGACACCCGAAATAAAAAGGGAATACACAACATAACAGTTCCCTCTTTCTACACTATTCTGCAATCTCATCCTGATACTAGAGTAATGATAGGTCCAATATCCTAAGACTAAAACTTACCTAGTGACGTCTCAAGCCTATGGCATATTAAGTCACAATTTATAGCATTGGCAAATGAATTGATTGCGTGTTGGCTATCAAAAGTACCTCGAAACGTATATTCTTATAAACGAGCTCCTCGACATTGCTGCCAACAGTGGGATGAGTAGTAACGACCTCGCCTAGATGCAACTTATAAAGAGTGGTTGTCTTGCCAGCGTTATCTAATCCGACAACAATGATCTTGTATTCCTTTGCGGGAAATAACATGAACCAGAACCTTGACATGAGGGCCCCCATGCTTATTAACGCTGCATAAAACAAAGATATTATAACTTTCATCCTATACAATATACATCATACATAACAATCATTGGACGAAAATCATTTGATCCACAAAAGAATATTATTGAGAAAATAACCAGTGGGGATCGAAAGGGTAGTAGTTATATCATCATGATGATTCATAAAGCTAATAATAAAATTTGATCAATTTAATAAGTTAGCTGATTAATGGTAATGATAAGATCTGTTATTATATATATATATATATGTATCGGATGAGGAACTGAGTTTGGAAGGAACGAACCTGATTTGATTGATTAATTTTAGTGATCGATGAATGATACAAAAGGCAACCAAGTTTATGAGATGAATCAGTAGCGATGGTGATGGTGGTAATGGGAATTGATTGTAAAGGTAAACATTAATTATTCTGCTTCTCTTCTTTAGATTACTATTTTATTCTTCTTCTCTTATTATTATCCACACACAAGACCGATAAAGATAGTTATCTTGAAACAGTAGGCCGTTGACACCTAAGTTAGTTTTAAAGAAATAGATAAATGAGATGATAATAAAAGTAATAACGTAATTTGTTAAATTTAAAATATGTGTAGTCGCAATCGATAAGTAAAGTCAATAATAGATCTTATGGGCCATCAACAAGATCTATTAGAATATCTTTCACATCTATAAAACCTCTCCTTCGCTTTGGTCCTCCAAGCTTGCCGCCTCCACATTCAATATCCATTCGCAAATTCTCTTATCTTGCTAACATCTTCCGATCGCGAACCAACAAGAAGCCTCATGTTAGCCATGTTAGCTTAAGAACTTTGCGGTAATCCCATAGGTATGATTGTTTCAAAGAAGCACCAACAATGTCTTGGCGTGATCCTTCGGAATGACAAGAAGAACACGCCTAAAATCACCGCCAAACACCATCGTCATGTTACCAAAAGGTCGATCACACGCCTCATACCGGCTCCTACGAGTATGTCTCAAAGACCGATCTAAAGCCTCAAAACAAAGCTTATTTGTCATAGGCGCTTTGTCCCAAATAATAAGCTTGCACTTTTTAACATTGCTCCCGGATCGCTTTGAGCACTTATCGAGCAAGTGGAGGTCTCATCAACGTTTGTTGGAATATGAAACACGAGTGAGCGATTCGCCTCCCGACATTAACAAAGATGCAATACCGCTTGATGCAATGTTCAAAACTATATCACCTTTTCTTCTAACGCCTACCGCAAGTGTTTTTCATAAAATGTTTTACTGGTACCTCCGTGAATCAGTAAACAAAATAGATACCCCATGCTCCACTATCAACGGATTTCACGATGGTGTCATATACACCCTTCGTTCGTTGTCAATAAGGCGCATAAACGTTGATATTGATTCCATCTCGACCGGGTTATAATCGGTTCATCATATATAAGTCGGTTTCAAATTCATTGATGTATCCATCATCGTGGTAAGGCATCTCGGCCAACGCTCAAACTACTTCCTCTCGCCGCATGTTATTATACCTATTATACTCTTATCTCTTGGGCATGTTATTAAACTCATGAACATGTCTAGTTACCATGGTTCCATCACTTCCATGTCCACAAATTTGACTATTTTCATCTTTTAGGCACAATCTTCATCTGCCTAAATTAATTTTTTACTAATCATTGTCTTGATTAGCTACATTGTATTACCCAAAATATGAAAATAAAGCGATATATCTAACTGCGCCATAAAATCATTTTCGATTTTAACAATCAATGATCCGTTGGTTTAGCGAAGACAAAAGCAAAGAAGTTATTCGAGAAGAACGGAGATGTAAATAATGAACCATTTTCATTTCGCTTTTAAGTGTACACCATACATGTCCTATTCGATGAAATAACGAAATAGAAGATGAAATTATGAGGCTTACCTTATTTCAAGTTCATAAAATAGGTGACCACTGATAGTTTTCTTTAACGATACTCTGATATTAATATAAAGTGGTTGGCCATAAATCAAGAAGGCAACGAATATTTCATATTTAGAGATTAAGTAGCGGAGAAGATTTTCTTGAAACGATTAATTATGAAATCCAAATGCCTCACTTGTTACAATATTTAAATTTCCTCACTTCACCAATAAACACACACAAATGGGTTAAAATCGGACATAGCTCATATTATCGTCTCAAAATGGGTCATTACACGATATGGTTGACCATGATAAATATTACTTAAAAGTATGCCTTTGAGGGTTGCAAAGTATCCCACCCTAACTAATATGGTTCAAGATAATCATGCAAATGTAGTGCACAAATAAGCAATCTCAAACACCTCCTACATAATATGCATACACTTACACTAAAAGACGAAATGCAATAAGCGTGCACTTAGATAAGCAATCCCAAACGCCCACTTACGATAAAATAATGCCCATTAAACACTCGAGAAAAGGAAAAAAGTGCAAATCTGCTTTAAGGAGGTGTTTAAGATTGCTAATATTACTGACTATTGCTTTAAAAATCATGCAACTACCAACCTGCTCATTGTAACTACTAATATAAAGGGTGTTTCAAGTTGCTTACTTTAAAGTGCATATCTGCTTTAAAATAATAAGTTATCAGCATGCCAAATTTCAAGTAATAGTTAGTAATATAAGTAATAAGATTATATATTTTGATATCTCTTACAAAGATGGAACCCTATTGCTCACCCATGATCTTAACAATGAGATTATGTTACTTGAATTTAAACTCACCATTAACAATGTTTTATGTTAACGTGGATATAAATTTAAATCCATCATAACCCTTCTCGCCACTCCGCTAAAACCTTACCCACTCGCATTAACAATGAGATTATGTGACTTAAATTTAAACTCACCATTAACAATGTTTTATGTGCTTGACAGTCCATTGTAATAACCATTTCCGTGATAAAGCTTGCTTCAGACCTGGAAAAAGGATCACCATATATATAGCACATTAAGAGCATAACATTTTAACACCTTAAAAAGTTATGTGCTTGACAGTCAATTTAAAAGATTTATAAAAAACTTGTTTGTAGGTCGACAAATAAAAAACTTGTTTGTAGGTGAGACAACAACGATAGTTGTGGTTGTGTGAAAACATGACGGGAGGTACAAACCAACTTTTGATAGCGATTGACCACGGCTTGTGTTAATTGTCATTGCAAATGACATCGGTGAGCGCTAATCAAGTTAATATGGTTTATGTACCTCTAAAGCTTCTTAATCTCCTTCTTTAAATCAGCCTCATATTTCTCCTTCTGATTCGCATTATCAGTATCGTGAACTTAATCAACAATGTGAATTGTTACACATACACATCAATACACTGTGCATTAAACATATATAGTTAAACAGTAGGGAAAATATTAAAACGTACACAACATTATTAAGATCCATCGGTTAGTTCCGCCACACATTTAGATTCAGCGTCCTGCACAAGAAAGAATAAAGTCAGATTTTAGATCTCATTATATTGTACGAATAGTATATGTTCATACCTTTGGCGGTTTATATAACTTGTTTATATATAATAACTACAAACAAATGTCACTAAATTACTAAATATATGTCAAACAGATAGAAGTCATATTTATTTAAATGAGCAATATTTTGTGAATATAGGTAGTTTCGGAGTTAATTTTTGTTATAAATGTATTTTAGGCTGAATCTATTTCATGCGTTTGTTTAATTTATGATTCAAGATGGGTGTTGTCTTTTTAATAGATTATGTGTAGGCAATAGTCTATGGTAAGTAGTTGATCATAATAATTGAACAAAGTAGACAAATCACATAATAAACTTTATATTTTATTATGACCCGGTCGATGGCCGGGCTAGTTTCAAGTGATATCTTGTTAAACACTTCTAATTTGTGTAGCTAATATGATTATTATTATTATTTAAATGTAATTTTTTTTCATAGAGCTTTGGTATTGAAATATTAGTATATAGCTTCATGACCCTTTCTATGGACGGCTAGCTTTATGTGTACTATTGATTAAAATTGTCGAACATGAATTGAGTGTATGTGATTACATGCTTGTCTTTGTATTTTGGAAGACAATCAATTGCATATCATGGTATGTAAGGATGAATAAAACTAAAACAAATATAATCTTCAGTTGGTTGATATAGGAAAGAAGTTATATCGTTGTAAATACGGGATTCTAATAAGATGATCATAATTCACGTATACCACCAACTTAATGTAAGATATTTTCTAACTATTTTTTGATTTATAACTTGCCAACAACCAATTTATCTAAAACCATCTTTCATTTGGTCATCTCCATCCTTTTCTTCAATTGTTCCTCCTGCCAAGAGTCCAAAGAAAAAACCTGCAAAATAGCAGATAAGAAAAAGCACACATAAACTAACTGCATACTTTTTACATAAAAAATAACCAATCGTGGTCATGTTTTATCTTAAAGACTGCCAATGGGGCCGAATCAAAGAAATTAGCTAAAGGGACACATGCTCGTTAAAGGGATGCAAATTACGTAAAGTGTATCTTTATGACCCATTCCGACCCGTATCCATTTTGGACCCACAGGGACATGTTCGATATTTTAATATACACACATCCTAAGCATCTAAGAATATCAAATCATCTTCTAATAGCTTCTAACCTTATTTTTCTGTCCAAGATAATGAGACGAGCCATAACGTGTAGATCACCATGGGAAAAATGTCGATAGAAAATGTTTATATCATTACCACCACCTCTAGCCTTATTTTACAGTAGTGACATGGTTTTATATAAAGACCACCAACTCTAGTAGATAGGATTTACAAATCATACATTGAGTAAGTCCCCCAATGTCAAAATCGTTGTTATTGTTACCCCAACATCCGTGATGAGTTTCAAAATTATTTCCATTTCGCATATGTGTCGTATGCTTTCCCACCAAATATACAAACTATAGGGCCATATTTTTCTTTCCTCTCACGACTTTTATTTCTTCCATATTCTTGTTGCGATAAACTATGCCGGATATATTTAACACATGCATTTAACCCTGCAATAAATTGACCCTTGTTGAGCAAAACCAAGAACTATGCTTTATCTTAATACCATTTTCATTTAACCGTGTTATAATATAAGTTGAAAAATATTTGTGTCAAAAGAGCCAAAGGGCAAATGGCAATCACCTTTTGCCTCCGGATGTCTCGTATCAATGGAATCATATCCAACTTTTTGATGATATTGTTTGAAGAAAGATTGGTAACAAATTTTTGGAAGTATGCAAGCGGTTTGAGATTCCTAAGTTAAATTGGAAAATGAGCATACAATGAGAAAATAAGCACTAATAAGCATTAAATAAGCTAAACTAACCTAATTTAACTAAAAGTAACTAATGAAACCGGATTAAGCTAAAAGGCCACTAATAAGCTAAAAAACACCTAAATCTTGTTTGAAGGCTATCGTCATGCAGTCAAAACAATCAATAGGGGTTGTTTGGCTTAAAAATAACACTAAAGAAACCACTAAATTCCTAAATAAGCTACCCTATGTAAAATTCATGTACCTAAGGTCTAAGAAGAGCATTTAGATTCTAATAAGGAGCTTTTAATCAAGCTAAAAAAAAGGCTGTGAAAGGGCTTATGGCATAATGGTAACTGCTGTAGCAGAAACAGAAATGGCATGAGGCAGATTTAAAGAGCAAATTAAGCTATGCTACAGCTAATCTAAGTGCAAATGAGCTAAACATAGATTAAGGTGGGTGTATAAGGATGCAAGAAAAACACTTTTGGACAATTTTGGTTGGAAAATAAGCTTGCAAAAAACACTTGGAACAGCAGATATGACTGCTGTTCTGTGCAAAAAAAATTTTTGGTTATCAAAAACTCGTAAAATTTGTGATACAAGTTAAACCCTTTTGCAAACTTACTAAAACCTCAAAATACTTTGACTTTGAAAGTCAAAGTGAAAAGCGCTTTTAGAACACGAAATGAGCTTATGCAAACACCCCTTTATGGGTGTAAACTTTGAAAACCGATTTTAAAACGGGTTTGGAATTTTTCACTTGTAAAACTTACTTAACACTTTAAAATGGAACTTAGAACTGAAAGTAAAGAGCAATAAGCTAATAATCACTAAAGTGCTTATTAGCAAAAATACAACTCACCAACATGGGTAAGACCTTATGCGGGCGATGTGTAAGAGTTGTTTTAATAAAACAAAGATACCTAACATGTTTAATAAAACTATACTTAAAAGGACAAGCCACAAATTTGATGCATTCATGACCATAACTTTCACCATCATTTCAGCCAATACCGCAAATAATAAAGGTCGCGTGACAAAGATAAACCCGCAATAGAGATCAACACATAGTGATAAATTTACTTATTTATACTATTAGAGTTAAGGTGAAGAGAGAACCAAAGCGTCAAAAAACTTTTCACTCTACGTATATAAGTGTGAAGCAATCACATTTAAGCAAACATCAACTTCAAAGCATTATATAAGGGTTTGATTCGGATAACTTTTTCATGTCGACTACGATCATAGTGCATTTCATCATTTTGTGAAACAGCAACCCCAAAAATTTTTACACAAATAAAAAAAAAAAGTGATGTTATAGAAATTATGAGAATGAAAACTTACAACCTAGTATATCTTGAAATTTCATCTTCCAAAGTATCTTGCAAACCATAAATATACATGTCTGTTATAATACCAAGATAATCTCCCGGCCTAAGAGAACCAATATTCATCCTCGAAAAGATATTTATTGCGCCTGTCCAAAAATTAGACAAACTTCAGAATTTTCAAACATGAGCAAATTAACACTTGCAGTTAAGAATGATGATACAGGGAATAGGATTCTTGCTTTAGCGGTCAGTTTTACCAATAAATGTAATGTGCGAGCAGGTTACATTGGTATTATTTGGCCAAATTAAAAATACATGGTCGTCATTATTTATTGGAGGATAATATACTACTTAAAAGAAGAAAGACAATAGATAAAGTAAATCAATAACCTTAAACAATTTTGAGGATTACGCGTAAAGCCTTTTATCAAGAATGAATGCATGATAATATTTTGAAATGCGTACTAAATGATACGATGGTGAAAGATATCATGGTACCAACAGCGTAAATAACATGATGGTACTAAAATTGCGGAAAAAATGTTTCTTCTTAGCTTGGAACCTATTTTTTTTAATGGAAAAGAAGAACGTCAATTTAACATAATGATCATGCCAAAATCTTAATAAGCTAATGACAATAAAAGAAGGCAGTGGAATCATTCCAGTGGATGTTTTGATAGTGAATTAATAAATGACATTGCAAGATAGAAATAAGATCGTGGCACATTAAGTCGTGACTGCTCATGATACGATAGCACTAAATACACATGACATTTCACACATTCTATTACATATTTGCATAAAATCATGTCTACTACATACTATTTGTATTTACGATAGCAATTATGGTCTAAATAACCAAACCATAAGATAAACAACCAATGGAGATGTAGCAATAGTTTATCATGCGTACTAATTTATTTACCTAAAAATATGGCAAGAGTCCAATCATCTGGATTTGAAGGTGGCGACATTAGCAATCATGTGCTCTGTGATAATTTTTACATTGACCCGAAGCTAAAAATGTTGCAAAGAATAGAGAGTGCGATCCACCGCTTCTTTGCCATGAACACTGGAATGCCTTTTCTTCGCTCTTATTCATAGTAGGTCGCAAATGGGGAAAACCACAAACTACTGTCGCTTTGTCCGTCATCTCGGTAGTCGGTTTCTTTTTATCCACAACAAAAACCATACAACCCACCTACTTCACCAAATAAGAGCGAGACGCCAACCATGCAACCCACCTACTTCCGCCACAATTAGAAACATAAAGATTATGATCAAATAACATATAATTTGTAATTTCGGTAATCACATTAAAAATGGCGCGTTTCTTGTTACACAAATTAGGGATATGAATATTCTCAAAATTAATTTGAGACAACAGTTTTCAAAATTAAAAATGCTTAGTGATTGTAATTCATACCTTTTTAAGTTTAGAATGGTTATGACGATAAACATTCTTGGAAAATCAACGTGGTCGATCATTGGCCGCATAACCGCATAACACATGAACAAAATAAAAACATTATAAAAAACTTATCTAAACATTAACCTAATTATAATCGAGGGTTAAAAACTTATTCCATATTGCATAAATTGATAAAACAAATCGGGTGTGTGGATCATCGATATGCCATTTTTTTATCTTGATTTAATTTAGTTACATTATAAAAATTAAAATTAGGGATTAAAACTATACCAGATAATAAGGCGCATAGTCAATTACAATCTCCAATTTGAATACCTAATTTAAAAAACACACAATAAATCATTAGTAATTAGTAATGCAAATAAATTTGATCAAAAATCCCTAATATGATCACGACGGATGATTTCAAATGAAGAATCTTTACTTACAATTGATTCTATGGATATTCATCATCAAAGGTTTTTACTTGATTTATGGAATTGATTTTTGATATACGAAGCTTTTTCTATTTTTTGGAAGTGATGTTTTTGATACGGAGGAGCGTGTAGAGAGAGAGAGAGAAGTATACAATGAAATCAGTTTCAATGTATACTGTATGGAGCGTACATAATAAATGGTGTGTAGAAAAAAGAATGCATTGTAGGTATTGTACAAACATGCTAATTAAGGAATGCCACATCACTGAATTAATTGAATTTTTAATGCTGGTAGCTTAGTCCTCTTGTACAAAAGCTTATTTTATTATATATAAATAATAATAGATGTATTTGCTTACCCGTTTAATGAATTCGTTTCACAACACTTCGAATGTATATGTGTTAGTTGTATGTGTTTGTTTGGGTTACCCGTAACTTTCCCGTGACATCATTATTCCCGCATATAGAAATACTCTCGCAATCTCTTACCCACCAAATACTCCCCCAAAAGTATATGATTTTGACGAATCAATATTATATTAATTGAAATAAATGTTAAAGTTGTAAAATTTGAATTAAATTAAAATAAACCCACTAAAAATATAAAGATTTAAGATCATTTGATGACAAAAGATTATTTACATACTAAGGGATCAATCTCCACCCTCCATTTTTATTTGATCTAATGGATGAGATTAATCCCAACAATTTAAATAACCCACTTTCATCATTTATTTTCAAATATTAATATCTTTCAATCGTTAATCGTTAGCGAAAAAATATATCATTCTGACGATTTAATTATCTTTTCATAGATAGGCACTTTGATATACTTTTGACAAAATTTATTTTTCGTATTTTTCACGTTTTTTTTTTAAGTTTTTCGGTTTTTACGTTCTTGAAATTTGCATTAAAAATTATATATGATAAAACACTAATTTGAATATCACATGTGATATTAGTGTAATATCACATATGATAATATTACATATCATATATGATTTAACACTAATATCACATGTGATATTCAATTTAGTGTTTTATCATATATTTTTTCACGCAAATTTCGATAACGAAAAAAGCGAAAAATAACGAAAACGTGAAAAAAAAATTTTTTTTTTTTTTCGAAAGTATATCAAAGTGCCCGTCATAGAAAGATAATTAAATCTTCGTCATGATGGTGTAAATATTTTCACTTAACGATTAACGGTTTAAGAGATATTTAAATTATAAAAATAGGTGAAATAATAAAATGATTTTAATCTCACCATTGATTTCTTTTTAGCGGATGGTGGAGATGAGTCACTGGTATGTGAGAAAAGTTTGGTATGTAAAATAGCTCTCCCGAATATAAAACTAAAACTTATAAAATATATCAAAATGGATGTTGAATTAAAGAGCATAGAATTTTAGATTATAAATATATATATATAAGTAGATAAAAAGATATTTCAATTTGAAAATAAATATGAATTTTTAGTTGAGAAGTGACACATGTCACTTTATAATTGGAGTTCATTATCTTAATTTTTAGTGGTTAGGAGTTAGGCTTGGAGTTTGTTAAGAAGTGACACATGTCATCTCATGATTGTAGCTCCTTATCTTAATTTTTGGTTAGGAGTTAGCCTTGAAATGAGGTTTGGCTTTTACATGCATTATAATATAGTATAGATTACTAGCTAAAAAGACCCGTGAAATTCACGGGTATTTTAAAGTAACGTCAAAAAATATAGTTAATGGTATTGTGTATTATGAAGTTAGAGGTTAGAAAGAAACACACTTGGATAAGCAAACATAAAATATAAAGTTAGTAACAATGAAACATACATTATATGAACACAATAGTCAAATAACCGATAAAAGAACATAAACACATTCAAGCATCTTTTTGCTACTAACGTGAGATACGATGACACGTAGATGTGATCACAAAATGTGTAGCACTTCTTTATAAACCACGTTCGTTGTGCTATTCGTGAGTTTTTCGTCCTTATCACAAATAACCATGTCTAATCCTTTTTTGCTCCTAACGCTGGAGATGGCTACATTAGCTGCTCATACGTAAAAACAGGCTATTGCAAATACAAACCCACTTGTCCAAGAGATTGTCTATGACTTTTGTTGATCATAATCATGAAAGAGACGGGCACTGGGAAATGTTTTCTTACAATCTTTAATGGAAATCGTTTATCATAAGCCGAAATTTTCATCCTTGCGATAAGCACTCATTTACCAAAATGGCTTATGATGATTATAGTGGTCGGATGCAAGTTTTCATCAACCGGGCTACACGAAGTCTTGTTCCCTTTCACAAACCATTGGATTGGTCGATATTTCATAACACTCACTTTCATTGTAAGTTTGTGGTTGGACACCCGAATAATTTTAGACCATTAATAAATTTTGTAGGTAATACATCTTCGTTTACTTGTACTATTTTCCGATTTGAAAACTTGACACAGTCACAAGTTAAGTACGCGACTTATCGCCTAGAATAACCGAAAACATATGATCATTTCCAATGTGTACAACCTCATTTATAGGAGCAATTATGGCTTTTTCTTTGAAATATTTGTGTTCATCAAGGTTATCCAGTATGTTTAGATAAGTAAAGTTTATGATTAAGGCTTTTGGGTTAGTTGAAACCTTAATGAGAATTTAATCACGTATGTCAATCCTAACTGCGCCATCATTTGCATATCTGAACTTACCAACTACTGGCTTCATAATCCATTCAGTGGAGTCTCTAACTTCGATAACATCTTCAAGAGAATCCACAATCATCCGAATAATTTCTCTTAACCGCAACACTTTACAATGGTCCCACAAGTAAGAATGTTTAGAAATGTGCTAAGATTATCTTTTCGGGGTGCTTTTGGAATAACGGGTAGGACCTGCCGACAACGCCAAGAAAACAACAACCATGTTGATCAACGGAGTATCCAGGGTGTAATGTTTTTACTTACACAAAATGTCCTTTAATAATTTTTCTAATGCCTCGAAGCAATGCATGTTAGTCATTGACCCTTCATCCCAGATAATTAGTTTGCATTTTGCGCTACTATGCAGCAAGATCACTTTTAGGATTATGGAACATGTAGAGTCCTTAATCATCATTAATGTTGATGGGAATTTTAAGTCGTCAATGTGCGGTTCTCCCACAAATCATTAACAAAGATTTGATGCCGCTAGAAGCTACGTGTTAAACTATATCACATTTATGTCTTATCGCGACCACGAGTGTCTTCGATAAGAAAGTATCTCCAGCTCCACCGTATCCGTATAGAAAAAACACCTCCGTTACCTGTCTATATGGAGTCCATGATGGTGTCAAGAAAACCCTTATAATCTGATGTTAAACATCTATGTAGTTGCAAATACACCCTTTACAAATTGACTGGATCATAATCTAACTCATCAGATATCAGTTGGTTACCAAAATATGATATGAACCTATCATTTGGATATGGCATGTCCCCAAATTTCCAAAAAGAGCACTTTATTTTTTTTTTCTTTTTTTTTTAATATGTCGAGCATAAAAGTTTTTTTTTTTGAAAGATTAACGTTACCATATTATGGAGAAATCTACTTACTATAAAAGGTTGTATGCAATTAAAATATACGAAATTCATCAAAATTAACTAAGTTTTAATATTGTTCTATTAAAGTGATGGATCTAAACACACACCTTGTGTTAGTGATATTTTGAGTTATATTAATAAGCACACGGAATATACTTATTAATACTTAGAAGACGGATTGTATGATGTAATGTAAGTAAACAGTTTAACATCAAGCTTCAATATTATTAAGAAATAATACGAGTGATCTTGCTTCTCACTAGGGTTACACCTTGAAGCTTATATGAATGATACGTACCCTAAACAATGACCTAGGATCTCCTTTTATAGCACAAGGAGTCCTTTACAAGATAAGTATAATCCTAACAATATAGAATATACACAAGATCTTTTCTATACTTATCAATATACGAATACATAACAATTATCCTAATAGCGATGGTAATAATGTCTTGGCGGGTAATGAGTTTCCACCGCTAGTGTAATCTTTAGCGATGCTAACCACAAGCATATCGGTGGTAGCTGTTAGCTTTATTCGACAATCCTCCCCAAACTTATGATTTCTCGGAAAATCAATAAGTTTCTTCAATCTTCATCTTACTGTAAGGATTTGGGGAATTCTTTCAAACACTTCACTTTCTCCTTAATTCTGAATAGCTCTTGAACATTGATCTTGAAGCCTAAGTAACAATGCTCGACCTTCTTATTATCTTCATGAACTCTTATTGTTGTACACAACATCACGGTGAGAGTTCCAGCTCAGTGGGTATTCTTTCTCGGCAAACATGAATGCATCCACTCCATCGATGTAGAAACATGATAAACTTCACATGAATCATAATAAAACCATTTAGTACTGGGACATGCACATGAGAATTTCCAAATCATCATTAGTATCACGGTTCATAGAGCCTTCTTAGATTAACCCATAACTGCATTTCCTTCATATCTTTGAGATTTTCAGGCATCAAATCTTTCTTGAACCAATCTCCACAAAGTATCCGGATCATGTCATCACATGCTTTGATGAGTTCTTCAAATTGAATGAATGATGAAGTTTCACCACCTAGCCTTGTAATCTTCCATGTTGGAGCAAAATTGCTAGCGATAAACACTTCCCAATCAATAATAGGATGTCGACTTGAAGTGGTTCGGGTAAAATCTTCTTCTTCAATCAATATCATTTCGATCAATTTGTTCTTGATGAACTTCTCGGTTGGAACTTCTTGTTCTTGACAAATTTTGTCTTCTTAAATGTCTAAGAATCACTTTCTTTGGCCTTTCTTGATTAGGATACCTTCTTCTTCTTCGGTGTTCATAGGAATAAAATCTTTATCTTGTCTTTGAACTCGTAGTAGATACCTTCAACTTTATCATCGGGCATTCCTTTGAATTGATGTCTTTTCGACCACCAACCTTGCAACAATAATCTTTCATCATTGAAATCACATGTGCCTTGGTTGGTTGTCTTGGTTCTTTGACCACTTCTTGATCGAAAAAATAGCATCTTGAAGTGCTTAATTATTCTTCATTTGAATGAAGTCCTTTAACTTGTCTTTTTCTTTGTTCTTGATTAAAGACTTATCTCAACTAGGTCAATTGCCTTCTTCTTAATTCTTGGATCATTAGCAATCAAGAATTCAATCTCTTCTTACGTAGGAACATAGCTAAACTACGGGTCTTTTCTCCGAATATTGTAAGTGGAGCAATTGGGCGGATTTACATCCATTGGATTAGTGGTATCCATTCTGCCGAGCCTTTTAGCCTCTGTAAGTCTACAATCTCTATCTCCTCCAGCTTTTTCTTATTAGCAACTTGTTCTTCAGTGATCTTTCTAGCAATTTCTGCATCATGAGCAATTTGAGCTTGTTCTTTCTTTGAAATCTTCCTTCTTTGTTGCTCTTCACTCTGCACAACCGCTTTACCTTTCTTCTTCTTGATTTCTTCCTCTGCAGTGGTAATAGCTTGATCGGTGGTAACTTCTTACAGTGGGAATGAAATCGATGGTTGCGATCTTGAAAATTTACGGCTCTAGTTCTTTGTTGAGGAACTTCTTGAGTGTCGACTTCCTCGGTACCTTTACTTGAAACACCTTCATCACCAAAGTCAATTCTCCTCCCTTGGTTTGACATCTGTTTTCCTACTGTTTGGGAGAATTTCCCAAATCTTTATTGAAATCTGTTGAATCACCATCATCGGTGAGGATGGAGATGATATCACAATCTTTGCGTTTTCCTTTGCTTCAATCCTGCAACTCTTCCTTCAAGGTCAGAATCTCCTCTTTCAAATGTGTAATATCCTTGGCATCTTGCTTCTTTAGTTGGGCCAAGTCTTGTTCCATAGATTCAACACCTTTGCTAATTTGGTACATTGTTCCATCAATTCCATTTGTTGCCCACGCCTCAACACTTCCAACTGTGTGACTGTTGGGAGGGTGAATCATAGGGCATTGGCTCGATTCCTCCTAGTTGGACTAGGTGGAGGTGGAACCACCATCGCTTCTACCTAAACCAAAGGATCGGGGACATCTTGTGTTGCGAGGTTGATTGTTTATGCCTCTCATAGGTGTGAGAAAGTGGTGGAGTGTAATCAATGTTAGGAGCAGTGATTATGGGTGAGTTTTGTACTGTGAAATCTTTGCAAGCATTTGAGGAAAAAGAGGTGTAATAATCCTATTGCCATCTTTGTTCATGTTTTGAAAAACTTTAGGCTTAAGGCAGCAGTTTTATAAACTCTTGTATGGGGTTGCGGTTGAAATTCATTTAACACTTGCTTGACAAACCTTGTATACATCAAAATTTTGTTGAACTCTTTACATTGCCTTGCATACTTGTAAAAATATATTTTGACCAATTAAAAATTCTATCGGTGGCTAGACAAACCAAAGGGTAAGCCATTGTTGAACCGAATTGTTCATAAGATGTTTTCTTAGGACTTAGGCAATGTAACGGTATGTATAAAAATCTCCAATGAGGACATAAACCACTCTTTTTGAAAGTAGCATTTATGTCGGTGGTATCATACCCCATGGATGAAAGATGTGTATGAATTTACGGCATAGGTAATGTGATGATACCATTGAGATCATCCAATTGGAGAATTCTCCTCAAGGATGCCTCAAGAACATCAATAGTTACCCCATCCACAGTGGCTCTAAGAGCATCCATTGTTTCATGTGTATCTATTTTCAATTGTTATGGGTGAGCAGTCCAAACTGCTTGATTTGAGAGATATAGATTGTGGGATTAAGTAAAGCATACCTTATATGGGTAGTGTTTAGAAAGTCCACAATCGATGAAAAACAGTCACTCTTCTCGTTTGACTTTTCCAAGTAGGCCACTGGTTGTGCTCATCTGCAAAAGTGATAGGTGCCATAGAATCTTTTGATGAAAAATATATTGTGTCGATTATGAATTGTATAAAGAACTCGCCATTGAGAGAAAGATATATAGTGGTAGGGTTTAAGAGTTTTGCAAGAAAAGATTATCTAAGGAAAATATTTATCTTTAGAGGATAAATATCAATTAGGAAAGTAGATAATCTTCTAAAATTTACCCTATATATATGGAATGCAATTTCTCTTCAACTAGCTAGTTAAAAATTAGTTACTAACACAACTGTTGTAGCGGCTAGATCAGCGATGGTAAAAATAACACTATCGTTGGAAGCGTGAACTAGCAAAGGGTAATTTTTCACAAAGATTTTCAAAGAGCGTTGATAAAGAAAAACATATGAAAATTGAACTACCAATATCAACGGTTTGATATGTCTTTACCATGAGCCGTTTCTATGGACTAGCCAACTCTTAATCATAAAGAATATGATGAGTTGATAACCATATAGTTTTGGTAAACTATCAACCATAAACGGTTTGTTAAGTCTTTACCGATGGCGGTTTGCTCTGGACTAATTGATTCTTATGTGGATTAGACATGGTGAATCAATAACCATTTGTTGTGTCTCGATTACACACCTTTAAGATCAACTCTCATCTTTCTTTGCATAAAGGTTAAACAAAAATACAAGCAAATATATACAAACTTATACAACAATTTTAGTACCCAAAACTTCTTCTCACACCAAAGACCATTAGACACAAAAATTTTATGGATTTAGCATTCCAATACACATTTACCAATCTTGAAATCGACCCGCATCAAGTCCTTTTGTTAATAAATCGGCATAGTTGTCATCGGTATGGATTTTGACAACTTGGATTAGCTTTTTCTCATAACAATCTCTTATAAAATGGTGTCTAATTTCAATATGTTTAGTCTTTGTGTGTTGAGCTGGATTCTTAATAATGCAAATGGTATTGCTATTGTCAATATAGATGATGGTATTTATGAAATTGTACCCATAGTCCAAAAGTTGATTACGAAGCCATAGAACTTGAGTAGCGACAACTTGCGGCTGACCACATACTACTACCTCGGTTGAAGAATTTGCCACCATTGTTTGTTTCTTGCATTGCCATGACACCAATCTATTGCCAAGAAATTGGCATCCACCTATAGTAGATTTTCATCCAAACTAGCACCAACATAATCACTATCCGAGTAAGTAACCGGTTCTAGAGGTGATTCTCTAGGTACCATAATCCCGGATGAAATGCTTTAAAATATCGAAAATCTTCTTACAGCAACAACAAGTGTGAGAACACAGGGTGACACGAAACCTTGCACAAGCACATATGCAAACATAATATCTGGTCTAGATGATGTAAGATACATCAAAGAACCAATCATAGACTGTACATGTGCACATCAACCGCTTCACCACTATTTTCCTTCAAAAGTTGATGTGTAGTCTTGTCTGCGAGGTCTTGGATGACTTTGCATCGAGAGAACTTGAACTTCCTTAGTATCTCACCACATGTTTATCTTGATTGATGAAAATACCATATGGCCTTTGTTGTACTTGAAGTCCCAAAAGAATGTGAGTTCACCCATAGAACTCATCTTGAATTCTTCCTTCATTAGCTTCTCAAATTCTTTTGCATCTCTGTCTTTATAGATCCAAAATGATATCATCAACGTATACTTGAACCAACAAGATATCATTCTTGTCTTTCTTGATGAACAAAGTCGATCTATCGCCTCTATGAAACCCATTATCAAGAAGATAAGTAGTTAAGGTTTCATACCATTTTCTTGGTGCGATGCAAGCCATACAAAGATTTAACTACCCTATACACTTTATTTGGATAGTCGGGTCTTGAAAGCCTGAGGTTGTGAAACATATACCTCTCATCAATCGCCCATATAGAAAAGCACTCTTTACATTCATTTGATAGACTTTAAATCCCATAAAGGATGCATAGGCTAAAACACCTAATTGCTTGATTAGGTACAGCTGGGCAAACACTTCTTCATAGTCAATACCTCCTCCCGAGTGTATCCTTGAGCCACAAGCCTAGCTTTGTTCACGATAACAATTCCTCTTTCATCCTTCTTGTTTACGAACACCCATTTAGTACCTATTACCTTCTTGCAGGAAGGTAAATCACAAAACACCAAACCTTTTGAGCGTAAATTGAGCAACTCTTCTTGCATTGCTTCCACCCAACTTTCATCTTCAAGTGCCTTGTATACATTCTTTGGCTCCATTTGTGAGAAAACACATGAGCAGACATTCATTCTTGCCTTCATGATTCTTAAATTCATAGATTTCACTAATAAACCCATGAACATCGTGCAATTTTGATTGTCTCTAGTCTTCACTAGTGAATGAACATCCCCGATCACATTTTCAAGAGGATGTGATTTATGAATTGAAGTATGGGAGTGAGAACTATGATCTCACTTGGCATATTTGAGATTTCAACATCATTGGCTTGAGCTTCCTCATGAATGGGTTGTAATTTCCACTTCTGGTGGCCTAGCAGTGGAATATGAATTTCCACTGCTTTCAAGATTTTCAGTGTTCATGTTGCTATCTCCTTCCTTTCCAGAATCATTAGAAGGTTGAGCATCTCCAACCTTTGGAATATCATCATTATCTGCATAGTCCCAAAGTGGCAAACTGAATTCATCTTGATCATCTGCTTGATCCTTGCTTGGTTCATCATCATCAGAAACTCTTACGAACCTACAAAATCATAAGTAGATGTACACAGAGAGATAGGTACATAATTCATAGTATGGGTTAGAGTATCAAGATCAAACGACCTTTACGGACCGGTTCCTTTGACATTCACTTTGTTTTCGAGAACTCAACATGCGATTCTCTTCAATCTTTGGGTTCTTAAGTTGAATACTAAAGCTTTACTAACCATGGATTACCCAACAAAATACCCTTCATCGATTTTTCTTCAAATTTGCCCAGATAATCTATGGTATTGAGAATAGATACATGACATCCAAATGGTCTCATGAAGTCTAGGATAGGAGGTCTACCTCTAAATAACTCATAAGGTGTCTTGTTCTTTGCTTTCACTACTAAAACCATGTTTTGCACATAACATGCAGTGTTAACTGCTTCTGCCCAAAAAGTGAATGGCAATTTTGAATCTGCCTACATGGTTCTAGCAGCCTCTATAAGTGTCATGTTTCTCCTCTCAGCAACACCATTTTGTTGAGGAGTTCTAGCAACACTAAATTCTCTTTTAATACCTTTATCTCTGCAAAAATCATCCATAACTCTATTATTAAATTTTGTCCCATTGTCACACCTAATGATTTTAACTTTCATATCATATTGGTTTTCAACTTCTGTGATGAAGATATTAAGGATGCCAGTTGTTTCATCCTTAGTCCTTAGAAAGAAAACCCATGTAAACTGCTAAAATCGTCGGTCACAACAAGACAATACTTAAGATTTAAAATTGCTCACGGATGTAAGACCAAACAACTCCATATGTAACATTTGAAGTGGGTGAGCAATAGAGTTAATCAACTTTGACTGCAAGAAACTCGTGTTGTTTGCCTTTAAGACAAACCGCACGGGTTTGATCATTTTCAAATCTTTTACGAGGTAAGCCTCTTACCAAACCATCTTTGACAATCTTATTAATGGTTTTGAAATTACCGCTTTAATGACCCTTTACCAAGAACTTTTCCATTAACTCCACTTCAAAGTGACATATTGTCCATCATAATGTTCAAAATCGAGAGATAGGACTTGTTTCGGTCATGTGCCTTGAACATCCACTATCCGTAGCCTTGATCGATCTTTTGTCCTTGGATGTTCCTGCGCATAAAAGAAAGGAGTTAGTTTCCTTTGGGGACCCAAGCCATGATTGACTTGGATGCGCCTGTGTATCAATATAGTTAAATCTATCAAGGTCATTGATACACCATTGGGATTGGTTGTGGAGGTAATTCCTTTGGGTTTCCAATCCCAACGTCTTGAGGCCTTCACAGACATTTCCATGTTACCCACTTTTGATTGGCGGTGGTAGCTTCTTTGGTTTAGTTTAGGTACCCACTTGTTGGTTATATTTAACCTTTATCGAAAAAGACCTTTTCCTGTTTGTGCATTTTACAAAAGTTGGTTTAGATTTTGCACTTAAACAGGTGATTTAGTGTGCGATGTTAGCAGAGTTTTGCGATGGCAAAGTTTTAAGACCACTTAGTTGAATCGCTCTTGTGATCATTTCTTTGTATGAACTAAAGCACATTATTTTGAAACTTGTTAGACTCACCCTTTTATTCCCATGGACTTCCCTTCTCCCAACATGATAGTCACAATTAGCATGTAAATGATAAAAGCTACCACAAATATAACATGCTTTGTTGTACATCACAAAATCACTACCTAGTTGTTGAGATTTAACATGATTCCAACTCCTATGGTTACCCCTAGGAGTTGATGGCTGTTCTATACATCTCGGCATACCTTCAGTTGATCTAGGCTTATTAACTTGTTTCCTAGGTTCCTCCGTAATAGTATTAACAACTTTTGGGATAGAAGCCTCTACATTCTTTTTAACATTCTCATCTACCACCGATGAGTCACTAGCACTTTCAAAACATCGGTTTCATGCTTAACCTCTTCCTCACTTTTCACAACTTTGGGAGGACCATATTCAAGATTCGAGATCTTTAAATTCCTCTGGCATGTATGAGCTAAATCTATGCCGGAGGTGATGGAACACTCTCTGGTGGTCGAGGCGGTGTTATATCCATACCGGACTTAACTTTACTAGTAATTTGAGCATTCCAAATTTTATCAATTGACTTAGGCGATAATAGCATGTGTCAAGCAGTTAAATTGACATTCTCATTTATCTTTCTAAGTTTTTCAAACTCTTCTTTTAATGCCTCATTCACTACTGTCTTATGATCTATCTCTCTTCTAAGAATAATCATATCATCATTATATTTTGACTCATTAGCTCTATAGTGCTCTAGTTGTTTCTCTAATACAGCTATGCCTCTTCTAAGGTTTGACACAGTATAATTAGTAGCATACAACTATGTTCTTTAGTTGTCAAATAATTCATTAAGCCTTTCACATTCTTTAGAAGCCCTACATGTTTTAGAAAAACTTTCAAAGTTTTGTGCCTCATAGTCAGAGAAAGCCATGAGAGCATGTTCTGTAGCAATAAAAGCATCATCTGAAGGTTGTTCCTCTTGTCCATCAGCCATGAAACTCCAATCATAGCTTACGCCATCAATAGCCAACATTGCCTTTGGTTCTTCCACAGTTGGTTCTTTCTTTTGCTTGTACCAAGTAGACCTTTTGTCCTGGTTCCTTGGTCTTCTGCATTCTCTAGCAAAGTGCCCCAACTTGTGACAATTGAAACACTCTACCATTGATTTGAATTGGCTTGCCAGTCTTCTTGTAGAATTTCCTAGCCCTCATGCTAAGAAGAGCTATCTGCCATTTTATGTCCATCTCCTCCAAGTCATCTTCATCAATTTGCTCTATGTCTTCATGAGTTAATATAGAGCAATTAACTTGAGTGGAGATAAAAGCATAAAAGGTAGGATCTCTAATACCAAAGAACCTTCTTTCTTTGAACTGCGGTGGTAACACTAACATTACCGATTAGAAAGCTGTAGAACCCGGTGGAAAAATCATCATCATTGTCATCTTGAGAATCATCACTGTCAGAGGTTGACAATAATGACAGTTGCTAGAGCTTGTACCAAGTTTCCTGCCTTAACAATCTTTGTTCAATGAGTTTGAAGTTATTGTAAAGATCATTGAGCTTCATAGTTTCAATCTCGGTTTATTTTCCCGGTTGTAACATTAGTATGAAACTTAAGGCAAACTTCTTAGAAACTTCAAATTGAGGTATTCCTTTTCTACCTCAATGCCAAACACGGTCGGTTGTGTGACAATCTTGGAGTTTGGTGAAGATCTTTGTCAGTGAGTCATTGCTTGAAGCGAGAGAAGTTTTCATAACTTTGCTTCAACAATGTCTTTTGTGTCTTCTTTGTAGCATCATTGCCACCAAACACCGGCGGATCTCTTTAAAAAGTTCTTTTCTTGTCTTGCACTTCTTTGAAAGCAATGATCAGTCTTTAGGAAGAGTCATTAGTAACAAACTTCGGCCTTTAGGTCATTCTTCTTCTTTGCTCTTTCATCATTAGTCTCGTGCAGAAATTGTTACAACATCATGTCACCAACTTTCTCGGTCTTAGTAACAGACTTGAAGGAATCACCGAGTTAAGATGATCTCCATAGAGCATAATCTTGTATGAAAAGTATTGCTCAATCATTATCTCCACATCTCAAACTCATTGAGTTTGAGCTTAGGAAAGCCTTGGAGCGAGTTGGACTTGGTTATTTTCCATCTCCATTGATTTGAGTGAGTAGGTTAAGCTTATTCCTTGGATCTTCAAATCAAAATATCGAACCTTCAGCTCGATACCACTTGATGGATCTAAACACACACCTTGTGTTAGTGATATTTTGAGTTATATTAATAAGCACGCAGAATATACTTAGTAATACTTAGAAGACGGATTGTATGATGTAATGTAAGTAAACAGTTTAACATCAAGCTTCAATATTATTAAGAAATAATACGAGTGATCTTGCTTATCACTAGGGTTACACCTTGAAGCTTATATGAATGATACGTACCCTAAACAATGACATAGGATCTCCTTTTATAGCACAAGGAGTCCTTTACAAGATAAGTATAATCCTAACAATATAGAATATACACAAGATCTTTTCTATTCTTATCAATATATGAATACATAACAATTATCCTAATAGCAGTGGTAATAATGTACTGGCAGTGGTAATGAGTTTCCACTGCTAGTGTAATCTTTAGCAGTGCTAACCACAAGCATATCAGTGGTAACTGTTAGCTTTATTCCCAACATAAAGTCACTCAAAATTTGTTTAGTTACATATTCCTGATAAGGATTTAAAACGTACACTTTTAAGGGGTCATTTAAGCCCTTAATCGCCTACTTTTATATCCGTTACTGCTTAATTTCGTTCCTTTTCACTTTTTAGGTCTATTGGAAGCAAAATGCTGGAATGATGCATATTTAAAACGCATACCCTACGACCTTAGGAATACAACGCGTTAAGATAAGGTGTGGCAATTCAACCGACCAATAAAAGATAACTAGGGAGTAATAGTATCTAGGTAAACACATTTTTAATCATTATACGAGCACACATCAAAATAGACATAGCTACCCATAGTAATTAGATAACTAGATAATTAGATAAGTAGAGTAATCGGTAGAAGTACCACCCCCAACCAATTGCCCCGAGATATTTACCTTAGCTTTCTAAAAAACCAATAAAAAGATAAAAAAAAGAAAAGAAAAAGAATCATCCTCAACCCCCACCTTCTCTTCATACATTTCTTACTAGCATTCATATTCCCCTAGAGAACGATATCAATACCCGAGGCTTACCCAATACTACACTACAACGATTAGGTTCACTGCCTAGGAGGTTTAAAACTTGCTCGACGAAAAGGAAGCTTCCTTTGACCCCGAACGCGCTCCGTACGCGCATCATTGTTGTATGTTGAAATCCCAAAACATTTTGTTTGGAACAGTCAAGATAAAATATGGACTCGAAGAAAGCAAGGCAAAAGCATAGGTCGGATCCATCATGTTCCTCCATCTTGGGGCGAGATTTTTTATTTACGTATGCTTTTAAACAAATTTAAAGGTACAGAAGAATGAGACGACTTTAAGAAATATGATGGTGTATTATATTGTACGTATAAAGAGGCTTGCGACGCACGTGGATTGTTAGCGGATGCCAAGGAATACATCGAAGGCATAATTGAAGCAAGTCAGTGGGGAACTGGGGATTACCTTCGTAATCATTTTGTTATGTTAATACTATCATATAGTATGTCAAGACCCGAGGTCGTTTGGGAGAAGTCGTGGAGACTTTTAGAAGACGACATTTTACATTTGGAAAGGCTATAAAGAAACCATCCGAGTATCATACCATTTTATATTTTAAAGCATAAATAGTAATAAACGTTTATACAAAATTATCAATTGCAAGTAGCCTTATTTGAAAGTCATTCAACTAAAATTCAATCCTTTTGTGCAAAACTACAACTAACGGATAAACAAAGGTACAATATATATTTAACATATATTGAGGACAAGTTACTCAGCAATTCGAAAAGCCTCAAAGATATTGTTAATATGCCGTATCCGGATTCAGAGTTCACAATGGATGGATACAATCGGTTGATTTATGATGAACTTGATTATAATGTTCCAGAATTGATACTCCATCATCAAGCACTATATGAAAGTTTGACAAATGATCAGAAAGGAATATATGATACTATAATAGATGCTTGTGATAATGACAAAGGAGGTATGTTTTTTGTATATGGTTATGGAGGTACAGGTAAGACTTTCCTGTACAAGACATTGACAGCTGCGTTAAAGTCCAAGAGTTAAATAGTTCTAAACGTAGCATCAAGTGGTACATCTTCAAGAAACTCTTGTTCCATAGTCTTCCTTATATCGTCTTCATCCATCCACTGCAAAAGTAATACATTTGCACATCAACTAGAATGTAAACACACAAGAACAATCGTTATCCAAATGACAATTAAATGAATACATGTTGCATTCTGCCATCACAATGCCTTTTTCTACCTCGAACCTTTGTTTCCTTTGTTGGTTTTGGTACTTGATCCTTGTGACAGTTAGACTTATTATGTCCAACAGTTTGACAATTGGAGCATTTAATCTGTTACGAGCTCTAGATTTACCCATTTTGATGCAATTTCACTTAATTGAGGCTTTATGTTTATGAATTCAAATTTGGGGTAAAATGTGAGAATAAAATGCTTCCTATAACTTAATGAAAATGTGAGGACATGATAGGGGACTAAAACCTTAGTTCCCTATACTCTTAAACACTTAAACCTTAGTCCCCATAGTTCTACCAACACCCAATACAATCAAAACCGATATAACAACTATCTAAGACGAATACAACAATTAACAACAAAATTAACAAATTATAACACTAGAACATAACATATAGATTCATTAATTTCATATTAAACATTAAATATTCAATACATATTTTCCAAAAAAAAGGAAAACATAACCAATTCATTTCCTTCTCGTACTTTGTCTTCCTAAGATCATCAAGGAAGTTGTTCTGTCAAACATCCGTGAGTGTGTTTGTGAGATCATCCTCCTTATCTCCAACGCCTTGAAGACATTAGCCTTTTGCTTCTGCGAAGATCCTCGAAAACTTGTAGTTCATCACCGTAGTTCGAAAGCCTTCGAGACCAGAGATGTATTCTTGGGTTTCCTTCATACCAAGAATCAAGTCAGTCAAATTTTGTTGGAGGCAATTAGCAATTTTGATGTCCTTATCGTTTTCTCTCTGATAAAAGAGAGAAATCGAGTCAAACATGTAGTCAGACTTCGAAGCTTTGGCGAGTTCTTGAAGAAGTGGGAAGTCAGCAATTCGGAGGTTGTTGAGATTTTGTGAGAATTTGTTTTTTTTTATTGTTGGTATGCAAATGGTATAGGTTATTAACCCATAAATAGCAAAAACAACGGGACGTTTCAAATTCGGGGGACTAATTGTGAAGTAAGTAAAAGAAATAGTCGAGTTTGTATGAGTAAAATCTGTTGGAATTTTAAGTACAAAAAGGGCTAATGACCAAATTTAGGGACCAAGTGTGACATTTGAAACACATTACTGCAACTTGACCTTTGCCTTCCTTGATACGCTTATACACAATTAATGTGTTGGAAAACACCAAATCAACCAACTAACAAGATCCAAACCATAAACACTATCATAATAACTCGACCCGATTAACAAAACCCAATCCAAACCAAACCTAACATACATCAACACTCGCGTCTTTGAAACACACATCTAGTCAAACCCATTCGTAAAAAAACAAAAAAAAACAATGAAAGAGAGGAGCATTTTTGTCTCAACTTTTAAGGATGTGAAGGAAGAAGAAGACGAATGTGAGGTCTTGTTCAGAATCCACTGTAATGGGTTTTTTGATTATAGCCCACTCAGGTATGAAGGAGGTTCATTAATTAATTTGTGTGCCTTTACTAGTGGAGGGATATATTTAGTTCAAGCATTGATAATGTATTATCAGAGATTAATGAACAAAAATGAGCGTTGTTTTTCTGTGATCCTAAAGAATCCCTAGAAAATGGTTTGCATTTGATTCATCGATGATGATGTTCATACTTTATTTGCCTTGGTGAAACACATGAGTCGATTGATATCTTCGTTGCACACAAGCCCCAAAAGTTAGCACAATTTTACTTAAAAACATCAGTTTTGAAGTTGTGGGTTGGGTAGAGCAAGATGCTAACTTTAGAATTTTTAGTCCAACACCTTTTAGGACTAGACGTAAATGGCAGGGGATAGATAAGAAAAAAATGCACGGGAGTGGAACTAAGACACCAACAGTGAAAGGTGGTATTGTAATCAAAGAGGAACAAGGGGTTGTAGCTAAAAAGGGAGAAAATTAAAGGAAAAGGAAAAGGAAAGTTTGGTTGAGGAAGATGATGTTTTGCACAAAAAAAAGGAAGGAAGTTGTTCAAGAATTTAAGCGAGGTTTAGAAGGAAGGGAAGGCTAAAATGGTTGAGTTTGCGAGGGTTTGATGTTGAGAACTTGCACGGTTTTGATGGGAAGGGAAGGCTAAAAGGGTTGGTGGTGCTGCTTCGATGTTTCTAGCGGTGTTAAGACACCCTTTAGGAGCAAAGAAAGATTACAAGCTGCGTCCTTGCTCTGTTAAGCCCAAAGGCCATCCTAGGTGATGTTTCGATGATGAATACCATGTCATGTGTTTAATTCCTTTAATTTGTAATAGTCGATGCAATTACCTAACTTATATGTTTGTTGTTTGCATACTTGTTTTGCGAACAAGGTAGCGATAACATCATCGCTTTAAGGTTCTGTTTTGCGGGTTCAACAGTTTATGGATATCGATCGAGATGTGTAGATTATTTGAAGGTTCATGATTGAGCGTTTTGAAGTGGGAAGCGCATCATCTTTATATTTTGTGAAATGTTAGTATAACCATGTATCGAACAATGACTCAGTAGTATCGGTTATTTTCAGTTTCATCAAACATTGAACATATAGTTGGTATTATAAGTCAACTTGCTAAGTAGTTGGTTATGTATAAATTTGTTTGTTTGTCTGGGTAAAATGCGTGAGATCATACATTGTTTAGCAATTGACTTTTATAAAGTCATATTTAACGTGTCGAGTATAATGGTATAATTATTTCGAATAATCACCATTTTATGTGTTGGTGGAATAGTCTTGGGTTAGAATTAACTGGGTGTGGTATAAATGTGTATCATTATAATCTGCCATTAACTAACATAAATTAGGCGTTGGCGCCGGCGTTAGTGGTCGAGGGCGAGTTTGACGTATAAAGTAGTATTTTGACCTCCAAGCGATAATAACACCCAAATTTATCCTATCGCGATGCGTAAAACAAATTTAAAACCAACAGTGTATTTTAGTCTTATAATTATATCTTATCTTCTTTGCACCGAATCCTACATAGTAAAAATATATTAATTAATTAGTAGTAGTAAATAATACATTAAAGAAATAAGTCAAAAACACACCTCCAATGATACACAACCAACAAACCCAACCACCAACCAAACAAACAACACTTGTTTACTAAAAACACACTTCCTCCTCTTTTGTTTCTCAGTCGACAATTCCGAAGCTAAACCCCCCTTGTTCTCTCCGCCACCCTCTTTCTATATCTATCTTTCTTCCTCATCATTTTCCATTAATCATTTGAATCATAAAAAATGGCACAATCACTAAACTTATTTGTTTCAACCTCCCATACCTCACCTGACTTAACACATTCATCCTACTCCAAACCCATACCCATCTTCCAAACACCCTTCTTAACCCTCCCTTCAAAACCCCTCAAAAGATCACTTCTCATAGCCTCTTCGGCACCCGAAAACGTTGCTGAGTATTCGATAACCGAAAACGGAAGGAATATCGCCCCACCAGCGAGTTCTGTGATAGAAGTTGATGCAGTGACTGAAGCTGAGCTAAAGGAGAATGGGTTCAGGAGTACGCGAAGGACGAAGCTCGTCTGCACGATCGGGCCTGCGACGTGTGGGTTTGATGAGCTGGAGGGGTTGGCTGTTGGTGGGATGAATGTGGCGAGGATTAATATGTGTCATGGGACGCGCGAATGGCATAAGAGTGTAATTGATAAGGTGAGGAGGTTGAATGAGGAGAAAGGCTATGCTGTTGCTATTATGATGGATACTGAAGGTAGTGAGATTCATATGGGTGATCTTGGTGGCGCCCCTTCTGCTAAAGCTGAGGTAGTATGTTTTTTCATTCTTTTTCTTAGCGGTTTGAGTTTCGTAGCTTACGATCAACTATTTGGACCCTTTTAGCTGGTTTGGTTGTAAGATAGAAAATGATTTAGAACATTGTAGTGACGAGTTGGGTTTTGTATATTCAAGTGATTTCTGATAGTGAGAATATGATAAGTAGTTATGATCAGATGCGTTGGAGAGAGTGTTTGGGTATGTTAAATGTGTTGAGAGTCGTTATCGAAAGGTGGTTAGAATGTTTGTGCAATTGTGATTGTGTGATTGATTAAGTATGGGTAAATTGTGCAATGATTGCTCATAATTGGTTTCACTTTTATAGCTAATATTAAGTTGATTAGTTTTTTTTTTTTTTTTTTTTGTAACCGTGATTTCCGACCTTTTGGCCGACTAATCCACGGTGGTTGAACCCACCGCCACACATATCCAAACCAGGTAAAGCCCTCCCTTTTCAGGAGGTTGCCGTGGCCACTTAAAGTTGTTTGCACCTAGCAGGAATTGAACTTGAGACCTGCATATTAAGTTGATTAGTTCACCTGCATATAATGTCAATCACTAGAAAGTGATTATTAAACGTTCATTATAGTATGTACATCGACACGCCCCCATCAAATCAAAGTAATCTTTATTTGCTTGGAGTATAATGTAGTTGTTTAGGATCCAATTCCACACCAATTCAAGGTGTTGAATCGTAAATGTTAGGCTTAGAACAAAGCTCTAAATTCATATGTCCTACCATCTCTCATTTCATATTAGCACATGCTAAACGGTTAATTCTCGAGATCAGATGTGTAAAAGGCCAAATATCTGACCATTTGTTTTGCATTGTTGGTAGATTGTTTTCAGGGATCTCGACAATTTAGAGTCATTTGAATGTATCTACTTTTGTGTATACTTATTTGGGTGAAGAATTGAAACAGAATTGATGACTTATTTACAGTGAATATATGCTGCCTCCGATTATTGTTACTTTTCATTTATTTATCCGCTTGTTTGGCCTTCTGTTTTGCGTATGTGCCAATGAAATTTTCAGGGTCAACAAACCTATTTAACACAATCTTTAAGATATTTTTAGTTGAAAGAACCACGAAATATGTTTGATGACATCTTCTTTGCATAGAATGATTTCTTTCTTCCCTTTATTATGGTGTGTGATTAAATGCAGGATGGAGAAGTATGGACTTTCAGTGTTCGAGCTTATGATTCCCCTCGTCCTGAGCGTGCTATCACTGTAAACTACGATGGCTTTGCTGAAGGTTAGGGCATATCATTTTTAGGATTTATGTGTATCTAATAATTTTTGAATCGAAAATGAATTTCTCATGGGTTCTTTACATAACAGATGTGAAAGTGGGGGATGAACTCCTTGTTGATGGTGGAATGGTGAGGTTTGAGGTCATTGAAAAAATTGGCCCAGATGTCAAGTGCTTGTGTACTGATCCAGGACTTTTGTTACCTCGTGCTAACTTGACCTTTTGGCGAGATGGAAGCTTAGTTCGTGAGCGTAATGCCATGCTTCAACAATCTCCTCAAAGGTTGGTGCTTGATATCATGATATCTATCTAGTGTGAAATTTTGGATATATGAAAAATTGGAGGGTTGGACAAATGGGTTATTCAAAATTTTTTAACCGGGTTTGTTTACTACCTTGAATAACGGTACTAAAATGTTGATAATCATTGAAGCAATATAAACATTTATGTTAAAAAGTAAATGACATTTGATTGAACTGAAATCAATCATCCCAAATATAATATGGTGCAAATAGCAAAACACCAAAAAATTAGTTTTATTCGTTCTACGGTTAGAAATGGGCAAAAAAAAACTAATATTTTCTTAGTTTGTTGAGTGAGTTTATAGCCATCATAATGAACAGGTTGTTTAAAAACATATTACTCGATAACATTCAAAGAATAGTTTTATGCTAAACCTACATTTTGCCCTTACTTTATACTAAAATTTTATTTTCATGACCTGATTCGATGGTGTTATACATTTTTAACCAGTGTTCAGCATTTCTTTTCGCAACATTTACCCTTTTCATAAAATTCCTACATACACCTAGCTCAAATCTGTTTGCCTTGATCTGAATATAATTTTTTTTAATTTGTGTGATGGAATTGTAGACTTTCAACTCTTCATCCCATATCACATTAGACAAGCTGTGGACAGTTTTGCCCATTATATGACTTTTAGTACGCCTATATAGAAGATTCTGACCTGCAAGGGTCAAAAAGTAGATCGGAAAACTACTTACCGGAATTAAACTTAACTGGGGCCAAACTAGCAGCAAATATGTAAAGGCTCATGTAGACACAAAGCATAAGCTTACAATCATAATTGCTGATACTACTATACCATATCAAGACTACATTGAAACTATACTCATGACTATACTAAAACTCAGCACACTTATTTCTCAGAAGAGATTCATATCTACTAGTACTAAAACCAACCCGAAACATGATAAACCAGATATTAAGACTGATAAAAACATTAAGTATCAAGAAGCAAGAGTAGAAGAGAAGATCCAAAAAAGCACCATAACTAAATTCCCATAACCCTTTTGATCAGAAGACTGCACCCTGCATACCAGTTGATGGCCATAACCAAAATAACAATATATCAAACTTGATAAGTCTATTAAACAGCAATTTTGAAGACTAGATCTGATCATTCTTAACCAAAAGTCCAAGAAGATGAAACTGAAATTAACTCCATGATCAATGAAGCACATCCCTAACAAAAAAAATTAAATACACAGCTTGAATAGGCCATAGGGCATTGACTAAGAAGAGCTGTCAGACTGTAACTAGAGATGGTTGGAAGAACCGAAGAAGTAACTGTTTTGAGTGATATGAGATCTTACAAGTTCCGTCTTTTTGGATTTATCCAAGTACTTTGCCTTTGGAAATTGACCCAAAATTGTTTTTCATAATTATTGTGTTAGTAGTTTACTAATCTTGTTGATGTTTGTTGTGTTAATATTTTTACTATACTTTTGGGATTTATCTAAGGACTTGACCATTGCAACCGCCCCTCAGATAGTATTTTGGCTGCTTACCTCGTTGCTTGACATTGATAGACTTTGTGTGATATATTTCTTCAAGCTAATAGTTTGTGCCTTCAGGATTGGTTGGACATCGATTTTGGGATTGCGGAAGGTGTTGATTTTATTGCTGTATCATTTGTGAAGTCAGCAGAAGTGATTAATCATCTTAAAAGTTACATCAAAGCGCGGTCTCGTGATGGGTAAGAAATTGTTTACGTTCACATTTTTCTGCCCATGTACCTTGTCTCTCCATTCTTGTTTGGTGAGTCCTTATAGATTTTATTCTCTATGAAAATATAGAGGTTGCAAAAGCGGGCTGTCAGGTTAAAATACACCTAATTAACCCATCTGCATGTAATTAAATTAATCAAAAAAGGAAAATGATGTGAATGAGTAGAGCCTAAAATCCCATTGTGAGTCGACATATGCAGGGACATAGCAGTAGTTGCAAAGATAGAGAGCATTGACTCATTGAAAAACTTGGAGGAAATTATTCAAGCTTCAGATGGGGCCATGGTAGCCAGAGGCGATCTGGGAGCACAAATTCCGTTAGAACAGGTTCCATTAGCTCAACAAAGGATTGTAGATGTGTGCAGACAGTTGAACAAGCCAGTAATTGTTGCTTCTCAGTTGCTTGAATCTATGATCGAGTACCCTACACCCACCAGAGCTGAAGTAGCTGATGTGTCTGAAGCAGTCAGGCAACGAGCCGATGCTCTTATGCTGTCAGGTGAGTCAGCCATGGGTCAGTTCCCCGACAAGGCTTTGACTGTCTTGAGAAGTGTCAGTTTAAGAATTGAGAAATGGTGGAGGGAAGAGAAACAACATGAAGTTATGGATCTCCCAGACATTGCTTCTTCTTTTTCGGATAGTATTTCTGAAGAGATCTGCAATTCCGCTGCCAAAATGGGTGAGAAGTCTTGATTGTTATTATTAGTACGAAAATTGCAATGAAACTTTATATTTGTTCCAAAAAGATAAGTTAACCTTACATATGAATGGGCACACACTCGCAATATACACACTACACAAGCTGAGGTGGCAAAATGGGCTGTGGGCGGATGGTTTGAAACTTTGAGTAACTAGTCAAATGCGTAATTTTTTTAAATGAGTAAAATTGGGTCAGGTTGACCAGCTAACTCTTATTGTATCGTCCTTTTCTTTGATCTATAACTAAGTAATGTATCAATTGTGATTACAAAAACTACACTATTAAAAACAATCTCAATATTTTCAATAAATCAGTTTGGAAGGTTCTAAACAGTTGGGTACACTTTGGGTGACTTTTGACCCGTTTGATAGACTTGTTTGAGCTGTTTCATTTTTGCCTTAGTTTTAATGTTACCCGTTTAATGTTTTAAAGAAATAATTTACATAGGGTCGAAAAGGCAACTTCTAATCACAAGTTTTATATGTCCACTTGTTTTAAGGGAGACTTTGCACCAAAGCCATGTGTTAATTACAAAACAGCAATTCCATTCTTACTTTTTTAGGTTTCCGTGACAAAGTACTTGAGGTATATTTGAGTGAAAGTACAATATTTCTACTAAACCATCTACAGATTTGAAAGTTGTAGTTTTCATTACAGTGGGAGCATATTCTTATTGGTCATAATTCCTAAATATCAGTTTATATATATATTTTCATGAATTTGCAGCTAATAATTTAGAGGTTGACGCTCTCTTCGTCTACACGAAAGACGGACACATGGCGTCTCTCCTCTCCCGGAGCCGGCCAGATTGCCCCATTTTTGCTTTCACGACCGACACTTCTGTGAGAAGACGCCTAAACCTACAATGGGGTCTAATACCCTTTAGATTGGGCTTCTCAGATGACATGGAAAGCAATCTCAACAAAACTTTTGCGCTACTTAAAGCCCGAGGTATGATCAAATCCGGTGACCTTGTTATTGCCGTATCTGACATGTTGCAATCGATTCAAGTCATGAATGTGCCATAAGAAACACTTGCTTCAGCCAATTAACTAAGGCCCTTGGTGCTCCATCATAATGCCAACGGCCTCATATATTGTATCTGCTAGATGGTTTTGGTATGCGTGTATTTCGTGATGTTTTGAGCTTTTTGTGAACTTCCTCCTTGATGACACAAAAGGACTGTAGCTTATGACTTATGGATTATGTAATTTGATGACTTGGTTTTGCCTTGTTTAATTTAGGTTACCTTTTCTAGTGTGAGGAGAAATTAAGAACCTTTTATACATAAGTTACCTGTACTCGGTTCTAGAGATGCACAGATGGGCTAAAGCCCGAGCCCGAGCTTAGGCGTCTGGCCCAACATGCCTGAATGGTCCTTATATTTTTAGCAAAGCCTGGTTTGGCTCGGGCCTAATTCGGCCTGTGATATGCCAAAAAGACAAAAGGCAAAAGGCAGAACTTTAAAAAGCCGTTAAAAGCACGAAAAGCTCATGAAAAGTCCGAAAGATCGGGCGTTTGTTAAAGAGCTTTTATTATGCAATTAATGTGCTTCTTCATAATTTGTTATCTTTAGTAATGTATTTACAAATATTTATCAAATACTTTCATATATAATAGCTATATTGTTATTACAAAATATATATAAAATGTCTCGAAAAAGTTCGGACACGAGTAAGGTTGGTGAGGCTGGTTTAATTCATTAAATGAAATAAACAGTATCTTCTTATCTTGGTTAGGGCGCGAACTTTTTGAACTATAAAAGCTTGGACTTTTGGCCTGGTCCAAGGTGCACTTCTACCGGGTTCTACATCAACCAAAGGTCAGGTAATGCTTCTCAAGTTCTCATTTTAATTATAACATTTAGGGCTACTTTATGTATATGTGTCTTTTATGTATGTGTCGTTTCTTTTGCAACTCATTTGAAAAATCTAGATTAAAGCCAACATAAGAGGAAACGACTTATATTACATCTCGGTATTGCTAAAATAGTAAAAAGTATTTTAGTTCATACCCTAAGAGCGGAGGGTCTCATGCTCATGAGCTAAAGTTTAACCTTTTACCTTAATTAAAAAAAAGCAGTATTATCATAACTCACTCTTAACTCACTTTAACTCAAATATTTTCAAATCAACCCTAAACTAAAACTAATACTTCATTTAATAAAAACATAACATTTAAAACACGAATTACATTAAACATTAAAGTTAAACACGAATTACATAGTACAATTAATACAAACTGCCACGAAAGTAATGAAAACAAAAACTACAAATTAATAAAAGAAATCATCTGAATTATAACCCTCCTCACTCGAAGAGGATTTAAACTCGCCATCATAATACTTTCCTTCCATAATGTCAAACCAGTTCTGCCTAAGATATTCTGCATCCTTGACTTTCTGCTCCAAACGACCAGCTTCCTCGCATGTCTCGTTTTCTCGTATTATCTCTAAGATTTGCCTCATCCTGCTCAAGTTCTTGAAGATAATCCTCAGTAAACCCAAACGGATTGTTTTGGAGGTCCACCGGTGGAGTGTTAACAAGTGGAGTGTTAATAGGTGAATTGTTAACCGGTGGAGTGTTTACAAATACATTTTCCGGTTGGAATACCGGAAAGATATCTTCTCGTGGAGTGTGATAAACTTCATCTTTTGGTGGAAAGGTATTTTCTGGCACTTGTTGTGGACTGAGGAATTGTTGGGAGAAGTATTTGCGAGACATTTTTGAGAATCTGTGTGTAGTTGTGTGTGATAAACAACTCTGGTGGAGTTGTATATATAGGCAGATTTGAATTTGAATTTAAATAAATCTCGCTCCAATTTGAAATTAAATGATCCCGCTCATATTTTAATTTTAAATTTTAAATTTGAATCTGGTTATCCGATTACGATTGAACCATTTTAATTTAAATTTGAATAGGTTGAGGGGTGTAAGTGATTTTTTTTAAATGCAATGTAAATATTGAGTTTTTTTTTTTTTTTTTTTCACAGTGCGTTATGGGCTTAACTTATCCGTTAACGCCCCTTAACTAAAGGAAATGGTGTGGTTAGCGATCTTGCTGCGAGTGCGTTAAAATTAACGTACCTCTTCGTTAAGACACCCTTTGCTCTAATAATTAGTTAATGAACCAAGGGTGTCTTGGTTGAAACAGGGAAAGGAAAGGAAAGATAATGATAATAGTGGGGAAAGGGTAAGGGAGAAAAAGCGTCCCAATTTATTGGGTAATGGTCAATTCTGCTGTATCGGAGAATGGGTCGTTCAATTATATATAGACGTCATTATTTTTCATTACCTTTAGCATTACCCACCCTCAAAAACATCCTACCAAGCACCCCTAAATGTACACGATATACTTGTAGTTTTGTTTGAAAAGATGTGGCTCAAGAGGATTAGAGAGGAATATTCATGAATCGACATTGTGACCCACATCCTTTGTCCATCATAAGTGATTAATAATGGATAATTGGGTGTCATTTGTCCATTTATCAATGACCAACAATACATTTCTTTATCAATATCGAAGTGTCATCTATTACTCACAAGTTTTCTTTTTCCCTGTTTTCTTATTGTTTTTTGAGTTAAATCCATAAATTATAAGCGAACTTGTCAATTTTTTCAATTAAGTAACGTTGTGGGTAATTTACACATCTTATCATTTTAACTTTCAAATATGTTCTATCATCACTAATTACTAAATGTATCACAAACCACTATACTACATGTATTAATCCAAATTAATGTGTATAGGTCAGGTAACACTTAGCTCCGTTATATTATTTGACAAAAATCTTCCTATAGACATTATCTAAATAGAAAATAGTTGATGCTTTTGTTTAACAAATTTAATTTTTTGATAATAATATTGCATATGACATATTATCACCACCCATTATATTAAATGTATCACCAACCACTATACTAAATATATTGATCCAAATTAATGTGTATAGGTCGGGTAACACTTAGCTCCGTTATATTGTTTGACTAAAATCTTCCAATGGACATTATCTAAATAAAAAATAGTTGATCTTTTGTGTAACAAATTTAATTAATGGTAATATTTTTGATAATGATATTGCACATCGCATGTTATCACCACCCAGAATACTAAATGTATCACCAACCACTATATTAAATATATTGATCCAAATTAATGTGTATAGGTCGGGTAACACTTTATGAGTTTATGGGTAGAAAATAGAGATGATAGTTTGATAAAAGCCCAATATAAAAAACTTAATATAATCATAATTTTACCTCTCAATCTTAACAATCCCTAAATTTTCTCCCAAACATCATTGTTAGTTGAAGTTTACAAAGATTGAGTTTATAGTTTTATCGGCATTGTTATGTCTTCCCAATACATGTTTCGATTCTAGTTATATTTAGGTAATACTTCAGCAGATCCATTTTGTTGGTATAGTTATAGTCGAAATATTGCCTTTTTAGGAGGAAACAATAGTGTTAAGCCTATACAAGTTCTTTTTGTATCATAAAAAAGCATTTAGCTTTGATTCATATAATGTTTTATAAAAGATAATGCTTTCTAAAGATGTATTTTATAGTTTTACTGCTATTGTTATGTCATTCAAATAAACCTTTTGAATCTAATTTTACTTTACTAATAGTGTAATAGATCCATTAGGTCGTTGTAATTGGAGGACGATAATATCATGTTTAATTACTTGGTTAATTTTACGTGTTTACACGCTTTTAAAATGAGAAGTTGCAAATAAGGATCTAGGTTAAAACTTCTAAAGATGAAGGTGTACATAGTGCAAATTAAAAAATATGTTATAATATTTGCGCATTTTGATAGAGCGTAAAGGCGGCTTCCACAACAACTTAACTTAACTCTTCTCCATAAAATCTTTGCAATATTGTTATAGAAAAGACAACTTGCTATATAATATCAAAACCACGGAAAAATGCACAAGCGACACATAAATCATCTTGAATCGTGTATTCCATTTGTTTATGTTGGAAAATTTAGTGCACTTGTGGGATTAGTTCATACCTTGTAATGGGTTAGGAGTGCAGGTGTACACCCATAAGGTCCATGAACACCACGACTCTTATAGTGGTTTGTATTGGTAGTACTAGTAGAAAGTCTTGCTTGTGGAAAATCTTGCTTGTGGTTTCCATCGATAAACGATGTTTCAGCGATAAGCGGTGTTTCCACCGATGGCGGTGTTTCCATGACGGTGTTTCCAGCTGAAGTGCTATGAAATCTTGCTAGAGGTATGAAAGTCTTGCTAGTGTTAAATCTTGCTAAATGGCGATTCTAATCGCTTAATGACCACGTTTAATTGGTCATGTAACCACTTCTTGGCTATAATGGGGATAGTTATGAGGTGATTAATGGGCGATTAATCCTCATAATTCCATTTGAAAGTGAGAGTAATGTCCTATAAATAGGATATTTGATTATGCATGAAACACACGTAAAGCGATAAACACTTATTAGCGCAAGGGTTATTGAATTGTGCCTAATTCTATAAGCGCATTTGGTCTTATCCCAGTAGATATTCGTGTAACCCGGGCATTAGGGTCGAATAGTTTACTTTGGAAAGTGATCACACGATTCAAGTGATATCCGGTAACCACTTTGTGGTATTTGTTTCTATTTGAATAGTTGCTTGTTTCATACGAAGTTGATTATCTAACCACGCCTCTTGGGCTCACAACACCAACAATCAAAGTAAATTATTTTGTGATAATCAATGGCAACTCTTGCAATGAAACACATGGCTTCAAACTTTGCTAAGATGGACAAGTTTGAAGGGTAGACTTTAGGAGGTGGCGAGAAGAAGATGCATTTCTTCTTCGAGCATGAGTGTGGTTTATGTCTGACTACTCCAATTCGATGATGGGGATGATGCTACGGTTGAGCGGATCGGGAGGAGGAGCAAGTGGGAGAATGATGACTACATATCAGAGGTCTTATTCGAATGGTATGTCGATTCTTTATTTGATATTTATCGAACTTTGAATCTTCCAAAGAACTGTGGGATTCCTTGGATGCCAAATATATGGTGAGGATGCATCAAGTAAGAAGTTCCTTGTTAGTAATTACAAAATTACAAAATGACCGATTCAAAACGGTTATGAAACAATACAATGAACTTCTTGGAATACTTGGAAGGTTTACACAACACAATATGCACATGGATGAGGCTATTTAGGTCTCTTGTGTTATTGACAAACTTCCTCCTTCTTGGAAAGATTTCAAGCATACCTTGAAACATAAGAAAGAGGAGTTAACTCGGTTGAGTTGGGCGGGTCATCTGCGCATTGAGGAATCTCTCGAGGTGCGGGATAATGACAAGCGAAGGGTAGCAATCTTCTTTGGACCATCTGTTGTCAATATGGTGGAGCATAGCAACCGCACTGTGTACAATGATAACAAAGGCAACGCAAATATCATGATAACACAAAGGCGGATCTTAACAAGAAGGCAACTCTTACTTGTTGGAAATGTGGCAAGGCTGGTCACATTAAAAGGACTGCAAAGGTGTTAAAATTGGTGGTAAAGCCAATGGATCGGGAACTAATGGTTCAAGGTGGTGGTTCGTGAACTCATCGAAAGGTCGAATATGTTTAATAAGTCTTTTCAGTTTATTATGTTACATATGTATCTGAATCTTTTATGTTCGAGGATGATGATGTTGCGTGGTGGGTTGACTGGTGCAATGATTCATGTGTAAAGATAGAAGTCGGTTCAAGACTTATGAGTCAGCGAATGATGGTTCTATTCTTCACATGGGAAATGAGTCATGACCTTGGTGCATGGTCGTGGTTGTGTAGATCTTAGGTTTAGTTCGGAAAGTTTGTAACTTTGTTTGATGTTATTCATGTTCACGATATCGGGAAGAACTTGGTTTCAAGTAGTATTTTGAATAATCATGGATATAAACAAGTTATTGAATCGATAAATTTGTGCTTTCTAAGCATGGTGTTTTATTGGTTTTGGTTATTTATGTAATCAAATGTTCGGGCTTAATATTTCTCTTGACAATGTTAATTCGACTTTTGTGACAACCATCGACATCGATTCTAGCCTATGGCATGCAAGACTTGGCCATGTACATTATAAAAGGATGCAAGATATGTCTAGGGATGGTTTAATCCACCTTTTGACTTGGACACGAAAAGTGTAAAACTTGCATGTTGACCAAGATAACCAAGAAACCCTTTCGGGTGTTAGTCGTGAGACCAAGAAACCACTTTCGGGGTGTGTCTTGAGGACACCCACTCCTCTAAGGAAACTTGGGAGTGAGTTCAATGTGGAAAGGCAACATTCGGTGGTGGAGCACATGTTTATTTACATCCCAAGGTTGTGTTCGAGCACTGCTTGAAAGGAGGATGAAGTCCTTACTTCTTAATGGTTAATGTTCTTTGAAAAAGTGCTTGGCGGGAGCATGAATAAAGAGGAACCACCTATGTAAATGTTGAAGTTTCGCTTGAGAGCTTTGGACTTTTAGCTTTTGCAACATTTAAGAATTTGGATATGGACACATGGCTTGTATAGTGTCGAGGAGCTTTTAAGTGTTTGAAAACTTGTGTATTTTATCTTGACTATTCAAATGGGTCAAGGGTTCAATTCTTAGAACACCACGATTCTCGAATATTTGAGCGTGTAATTTACTAAGATGGAAATTCAATCCTCGGGACATTTTCGTTTATGCACATGTTTTGCTTGATGTTTAATTTTCATGCAAAGGAAGTGAACTAAATTTGGGAGGATTGTTGGAAAATTTAGTGCACTTGTGGATTAGTTCACACCTTGTAATGGGTTAGGAGAGTGCAGAGTGTACACCCATAAGGTCCATGAACACCACGATTCTTGTAGTGGTTTGTATTGAGTACTGCTAGTAGAAAGTATTGCTTGTGGAAAGTCTTGCTTGTGGTTTCCAGCGATGGCGATGTTTCCACCGATAAGCAATGTTTCCACTTGAAGCTTATGGATTCCTTTGAGCAAAGTGTATCCACCGATAGCACTATGAAAGTCTTGATGAAATCGCTTAGCGGTTTGACCTATTCAAGTGGTAGTTTCAACCGCTTAATGACCGCGTTTAATTGGTCATGTAACCACTAACGGATATAATGGGGATAATTATGAGGCTATTAATGGGCGATTAATACTCATAATTCCATTTGACTAGCTAAGAGTAACCTCCTATAAATAGGAGATCGATTATGCATGAAGATACTGAAAACGATAAACACTTATAAGCGCAAGGGTTATTGAATTGTGCCTAAATCTATAGCGCATTTGGTCTTATCCCAGTAGATATTCGTGTAACCCGGGCACTAGGGTGAATAGTTTACTTTGTAAAGTGAGCACACGATTCAAGTGATATCAGGTAACCACTTTATGGTATTTGTTTATCTTGAATAGTTGCTTGTTTCATCCGAGTTGATTATCTAACCACACTCTTGGGCTCACAACACCAACACAAACAGAGTTTTGAATGCGTTTTTATTCCTTCAGAACAATAACAACACAATTTATTACAGATTATAACTCTGGCGAAGATTTGGGAACTTTAGTAAGATTTAACGTGATTCTTTTATTAAAAAAAATGGTTATAAGTATTAATGTAGTTTAAGTTGCTTATGGAATGTTTGGTTACTTATATGCAAACTCTACCTGAATACTTTCATATAAACTAATACAACAACAAAAATTATGTTTATCTCATTAACAACAATAGTGTGAAAAGGAAAGTTTACCTTAATCGTAAAAAGGGTACTGAAGAATGGACTTTGTGTGCTGAAAGCTGGAATAACTTCATACAACTAAGCGGATATTGGAATATCAGGGAGTTTACATTTCATAAAAGAGGGCGCGAACACGTTTTATGTTACAGTGTATGGTGCGAATGGAAGAGAAAGTGGTGGTTACGGATTCATACACGAAACAGAATGGCTAGGTGCATTGGTGAAGTTGGGAATAATCGAAACTTATCTCCGGTAATATTATTTTATACTTTTTATGTGTAAACGTTTTTGAATTCATAAACTTGAATTTAATAACTTTGGTTAAATGTTTTATCAGTGGTTTCCTATAGAGTTCTTTCAGGATGATGACAAAAATGACTTTGTGACATTTTCTGAATTTGAAATCCTTGTGGTGGCAAACCGTGGCCTTATTCCTAGAACTGTGGATAGGCATGGATTTAAATTTAATCATTATTGGAATACGGTAGTTTATCGAGCAAATCTAGTGGATGTTGAGCGTGTGGTGTTGACCAAAAAGAGTGGTATTTGGATAGCTTTGATGAGGTTTGATGATGATGGGTTTCAGCTTACACATGAACAACATTTTCCTACACGTCTTGCGTTTTTACAAGGACATGATGTTAATGAGTCAGGTAATAATGTGATTTTGTAAAGTTTATTTTGATTACAACTTGTTAATGTAAGTTGCAGCAGTTTTAATATTTTGTGACTGAGTACTACTTGTTTTTTTTCCTATTATCTTTAAGATGAAAGTTACATGGGTGTAATTGGGAGCAACACGGTGCGCATTTAATTGAAGAAGCAACTTTCTACCAACAACTTTTTCCATTTGTGCTGGATTGTGGAAAATTAGTAAGAATCATGACTTTATATATCTTATATAGTGTAGATGTAATTCCAAATTATCAGCCGATAAACCATGTTTTCTATGATGCGGATTTTAATAAGATTCTACAATTGGTTGCAGACCATACCTTCGATTTGTATTCGATAATCATCTCCAACAATTTGAACACGCCATTGTAAGGAGGATGAACAATGACAGCGTATTTTGATGAAGCTTGAGCATCATAGGGATAAGCCATGGATGACAATCACATGAACTTCCGCATGGCTGGAGGAGATTGACTCAAGAATGGAAATTTCAATGAACAAAATTCCTAGGTTTAAAATGGCGGGAACTACAACTGATCTAGAATTTCCAGCTGAAATGTTCAATGGTAATATTCCACCAGTCCCTATCTTTAATGTGTATTGAAATCCTATCATGCCGATACTTTGATAATATGGTCGTTAGACAGTTTAAACATCTTATGTTAATATTTTGTGTATTTTGGTCTTTGTTTATGTAAGGTGGTATGCAATCATGTTTACGGTCATGATCAAAACTTGTTGGTATTAGGTATGATATGCTATGACATAAAATTTATATGTAAATATTATGTGTAGGAAATTCTGATAATCATTGCCTATTATTATCGCTTATTTCATGACCATATTTTCAAATCTGATAAATTAACTTTTCACCCTTTAATATTGTATCTGTGAAACCTTGCATGCGAAACATATATCACAATGTTGATATTGACTATATATAGTTAAACAACAACAATGCATTAACTGTGTACTTGGCCCATACCCCATTCTAGTTATGTTTGACTTTTTATAGCCAAGCATAACCATTTCATGTCAGAATTTTGCCATAATCTGTTTGTTGAATTTTTATTGGCAAACAAACATAAAAATAATGACCATGCTTGTATATAGTCAAACAAAAACCATGCATCATTTGTGGAGTTCTGTAACATGTGTGTGCATCATGTGATGTGCCGCATGCCTATTGGCATATGGTCGATGTGAATTCCATGATAGGACTGATACCTAAAATACCGTATAATATGTTCGTTGTTTAGAAAACAAGAACTAATCGGGAAGAGGTTCAATATTGTAATTGGTAATATCATTGACTATTTTTTAAAAGTTTTGAACTCATACGATATCTTAGCCTAAAATTCCTCTTTGGGTATTTAAGTGGATTGTTTTGTCACAAAATAATCTTCCAATAGTAGTTCTTCCATGACCTCTCATTCACATGGTATGTTTGTCATGGTATTAGAATCGGACTCTCGCTTCTTAACTATCCAAAGTTGAAATATTGATAAGCTTAAAAATATTACAGGATAAATAGGCCCGAGCCAAGTCTATAGGTTTAAGGTATTTAGGGTTTTACCGTTATAAATAATTGTCAACAATAGAGTATCACCTACGGGGTTTATTCAATGTCTAACAGAAAATACCGCATATACCATTCCGCATCGTCTTAAAACTCAAGATCGTAATGGTCATAGTTGTATGGATCATAGTTGTTGGGATCCATAGCATTTTTAAAAGGAAGTATTTTTAGATGTGTATGTAGAAGTGCGTATAAAATTAGAAGATTAATGGATGAAAATTTGAGAAAAGTGGGTTTAAGCAAAAAGCGGCTAGTTCAAAGTTCCCGATGTGCACTTTTTTACCGTTTAATAACGTCTAAAAGAGAAAAAGAAAATAAATAAAATTTAGCCATGTCGTGGGTTTTGTTAATACAAATAAGCCGTAAAAACGTTTATTTATATTTTACGGTCTTCTAATGTTTTGTCGATAACAAACGTAAAATCATTTTAATGAAACAAATAAGAATACGTAAATAGTTTGAGTTAATAGTTTCCTAACACACTTACGTTTTCACATAAAACACTAAATCAAGTATAAGTTTTTTTTATGAATTAGATATATATGTACAACAACTAATGTTTACATATTGGGTTAGCACATACTTAAACTAAGTATACTAAAATGGGTAAAAACATGTAAACACTAAAATGGGTAAAAACTAGCAAATGGTATTGACCCATAACCCATGGTTTTATATATACCACTTAACCAAGTTCATTGTATCTAGAAAAAAACCATGGATCAACCCATAACCCATGACCCATGGGCAAGAGGAGCATTCCACGGATCCACGGCTTTGTGCTAGCGGATCCCAGTGGAAGGATCCGTGGGATCCGGGAGCAGTGAGAATTTTCTTTATAAATAGAGAGCCATTTCTTCCTTTCTATGCATCACTTTACACACATACTTCCCCAGTATTCTAACCTCTAACCTCGGATCCAAGTGATCTATGTAGTTTGTCTTTTGTTTTGTGTGATCTTCTAGGTTCCTCTTAAAGGAGAGATCACCACTTCTTGAAGCGTGCAAGCTCAAGTCCATGATTTGCCATGCCGTCATCATCAAGACAACTAAGGTTCTCTTGTTGATAGTTCTTCCTTTCTCCATAGATGTTGGTTTGAAGGCATTAGTGAAGAATGCCGAAAGTGTCAAGATGAAAGCATTAGTGAAAGGTGCTCATCATCCGTTGTGAAAGCATTAGTGAAGAATGCTAAAGGTGTCAAGACGAAGGCATTAGTGAAGGGTGCCAAGCGTTGTGTCAAAGGCATTAGTGAAGGATGCCGATGAATCAAATCAAGTTGCATTTGGGAAGAATGCCTAGGTCGTATAATCGATGAGGTGCATCATTATACATATACGTATTTGTTTATTTACAAGGATGGTGATATCCTTGATGATATTGTAACAAGGAGTGGATCTCCTTGATATTAGGTGTTGTGTTTTGAAAGGTAGTAGTTCCTCTATAGTAATGGAACTAGGTGCTTAGCCTAGTACCTAATAAAGGGTAGGCGACGTTGTGATAGGATTAGTTCTCCTTGGTGTGAAAGAACTCGGCGGTTAGCCTAGCACCGTATAAAGGGTAGGCGACGTTGTGTTAGGTGTGGTTCGCCTTGGTGTGAAAGAACTCGGTATTTAGTTTTGTACCGGAAAAAGGTTAAGCGACGTTGTGAAGGCTTCTCCGCCATAAGGAGATTGGTGTAGTGCTTACGAACTCTCGAGTAGGTGACTCGGGGAGTGGAGTAGGAGCAAGGAAGGTGTCCTTGTGGCGAACCACTATTAATAACTTGTGTCGTGGTGATGTGCTTCTTACTCTTTGTCTTTCATTACACGTTTATATATCTATCTATCAACGTCCAACATAAACAACCAAATAGATTGACATAAGTCGATCTAAATATTTAAAAGGAAGTTTTAAATTGGTAAAACTATTCAACCCCTTCTAGTTTTCCACAATTGGCATCGAGTTTAGTTACCAAGTTTCTTAAAGTATGTTGTACTTTAAAGACTTGATCGATCCGTGTATGTTTGAAAACTACAAAGAAGGATTTTTTCTTAAGGTCATATTTTCTTTTAATTCATTTTGTTGGACATTGATAGATGATTCTAACAACTTTTGCTCTCAAGAAATCTTCATGCTAGAATCTCTCCAAAATCTTCATTCAAAGAATAATGAAGTCAACATTCAAGGAAGGATCTAAAAAGTAATCACAACTTACGTACACCAAGTACAAAGGATTAATTTAAAAAGCTCATGAAGTATTTTTGGTTTTATGCCAAACCAAGAAGCATAGAGGTATGTTTCACTCTTCATTAGATAGGTTACATGAGTTCAATTCACTTCATAAGTTCTCTTTGTTTATTAATCACTAGCATCATTAGAAGTCTCTATCGTCACTTTTCCGTCCTTTTCATTATCGGGAATGGTATCCCTTTTTGATTTGTCAAACTAACGCCGTCATCACATATGAACCCTCGATATGAGACTCATCAAAAGCCGTCATCCAAAAACATGTTTTCATCTAATACCTCCGAACTATTTTGGTAAGCTAACTTATAAGCCTACTACAAAAATAACGCCAAACAACTCTTTTACATCCCACGATGGCGGATCCTCTAGTTGTCTAGCGGATCCCAAATACAAAGGATCCGGGAACCGTGGAATAGAACTCGACTATCGCTTTCAAAAATCACCACGATTATTTTCCTCTATTCACACAACACAAAATGACCAAGCTCGAATTCATCCTCATTGGCTTCCTTACTTTCAAGAATTCCTTCCTAGAACACCATTGTAAGTAATTACATTAACTTGTTCTAATTTTCATCATCCTCATCCTAGGGTTTATGGTTTCTTGATTTTAATCAATTAAACTCAATTAGGGTTTTCAAATTAATCATGAAAGGGGTTTAACAAAATCATATTGTGTTCACAACATTGTTAATACAAATCAAAACCATAAACCCATTCCAACTAATCTTACCTAATTGAAAATTTGTATTTTTAGGACCAACCATGCCCAAAGCCACTCAACAAGATCATTATGACACCGTCCACTACCTTACTCACTACTATCGTAAAAAAGGATTGACCAAAACCGACCGTAAAATAATCAAAAGCCTTGTAAAACGACTTATCCACGAAGGTCGTATAGTCAAGGAATGTTTCCTTGAAGATACCGACATTCGTCAAGTTTTCTCGACGATCAACTTTGATTGTCTCCTTGACATAGATGAGCAAATTTGTCCGGTATTCATTTTTGAATTTTACAAAAGCTTTAGGATCATTAGAAACACCGACAATAGCATCTCAATCGCCTTCATCATCAACAAATAAAACTTTATTTTTCCTCTCAACACCTTTGCTCAAATTCTTCGCATTCCTTGTGAAGGAATTTGTATGTACTCTCAAGATTGGGCAATTAACGCTCAAAACCTTGCACTTGATCCTAAGCCTCTCTATAACACTCCTCTCGATGATCCAGAAACAATTAGAGATACTATCTTCAAAATTAGGACCGACCAATCTCGTTACAACCGTAACAAAAAGCTCATTCACCGTGATCCCTTTCAAATGGAAATTTTCGAAATGCATCCCATTTTTAGAAAATGGGAAGAAATCCTTAGGGAAAATGTCATTAGCCTAGTTGGGAACAAAGATCATCCAAACGCATGTCTTGTGCAAATGATCTATTGTCTTACCCACCAAAGGCCATTTAATCTTGCCTATTACATGGTAAGGAGAATGGCTGGGGTATTCAAAGCTTCCAACATGGTACTTTCGTATGGTATGCTCCTAACACGACTTTGTAAGTATGTTGGTACATTGCAACCATCTCCTATTAACGATGATCATTACCTTTCCGATCACGTCATGGTATCTCTTACCAAACAACCCTCTAAACAGTTCATGGTCAATGGAAAGAAACCTGAAGCTCTCTCGAACTCCTCGGCCGGAGAAGAAGAAGATGAAGATGATGAAGACATCCACCCCGTAGCCAACATCAAATTGGAAATCCTTGAATACCACGAACAACTTCCAACCATTCCAAACGAGACCGCGGAATTTAAGCAATTGAGGGGCATGATTCAAAACCTAAACACAATCTCACTAAGCCGTCTAAAAGGAAAAGAAAGGATTAATGAAAAAGACAACAGAATATGCTTATTTTCTTTATCTTATGTTTGGATGATTACGTTTAGCACTTTCGGTTTATGGTAACTTGGATATTGTCTTTTATCATGCTTTTATAAGTAGTGTTTTGTGATGACATGCTTGTTTCTATTCTTTATTTTGGATTTACTAGTGTGCATCAAGCTGCGCATCATTTACGTAGGTTACGATCTGCGGATGCTGGGATCCTAAATTAGCCTAGCGGATCCCTCCTTGAGGGAACCGTGGGATCCGTGACATCATATCGACAATACAACATTTCTTGCATCAAGATAACCTTCTAGATAACATCTCATTAGCTAAGCATATGATTTTTGTTGGAATCACTCCTAAACTGTACTTCAAGTATTTATATTTCATATGTAATAGGTAGCTTTATTATGGCCTTTATGTTTGTTTAAGGTCAAGCTTATGTAGAAGGCCCATAAACTTAGGCCCAAGCCCAATAAGGAATAGGGAAGGAGAGGGAGTGTTGCCCTAGCTCCTTGCCTATATAAACAATGTAATGACCCTCACTTGAGGGTTGGTTGTTCAAGTTTTTCTTTCACATACATCTTATTCATAACCGGTCATAGTATCTCGTGTATGTGTGTGGTTTTACTTGTTCATCCGCCTTTATCTCTTTCTCTATAACTTGTGTTTGTAAAACTAGTGACCTAACAGTGGTATCAATCGCCAAAGAGCTGGGTGTACACTTTGTTTTGAAGTTTTGGTTTTGGGTCTTCTGGCGTAAAGATAACGCATCTTTGGTTCTCTTAAAAACTCGTTTTTACACTTTTTAATCCAAGATTCTTGTACTTTCAATGTTTTGAGGTGTTAAAATACTTGTTTTTGGCAAAAGTTTCAAACTTCTTGCGTGGATCTCGTTTTTAAGCTTGTTTTTGTTCGTGGGTGTCGTTATCGCGTAACCCGTTTAGCGCTTTTGGTACATCAAAATTCACATTTTGTGTTCTTTTGGTACTATTGAAGCTATTCCATAACAAAATCGGTTTAGAAACACATTTGGGCAAAATCAAAGTTACGAGTAATTCTACGTATCAAAACCCTAAAATTACAGCGTAAGATTTTTCCTTGGTTTGATCTTCATTTTCTGGTTTATTCCTTGTTTTCTTACTTGGATAAGTGCGAAAATAAATCGACTTTGGATATCTTTTGCCTTTGTGATAGTGTAAAAGATCATTTGAGCAAAAACCCTAAAATTACGCATAATCATAAAGCTTCGGCGTGAAATTCTACGCATAAGATTCACTTCTGCGTAAACTTAGGTCTACGCATAAGGTAATCCTACGCCTAACTTTCACGCTAACTTTTGTCTCGCATAACTTTAGTGCTTTTATCCTACTTACGCGTAGGCTAAATCCTCACGTAACTCCTTATTGTTACGCGTAACTTTTGGTGTTTTACGCTTAAGTACTACTTGGTTTCTTGTCTTTTCTCGCCTAAGGACACTTCATCAACAAAGGTTCATTCGACTACAAAGATCCATTTTACTACACAAGTTCATCAACATGTCTCAACCACCATACTCTAACTATTTCCCTCACACTTATAATCATCAACAACAACAACAATTAACTCCACAACATCAACAATGGAATCAACAACAAGCTATTTATCAACAACAATTTAATTAGCAACATACTCCACAACTTGGTGCAATTCCACCACCACAAATGGTTCAAACACCACCAAGTCTTCAAGTTCAATTCTACACAAACGATTTCAATCAACATCCATCAAGGAACACTATGAAGGAACCCACTTGGTTTGCAAAGATGTGTGAAGCTTTAAGCGACCAACAATCAATTCATGAAGTGGATCACTGATAGACCTCCAATGCTCACTCTAGGAAACTACGATCAATGGGTGATAAGGTTCTTTAGGTTTTGTGATCTAAAGAAGCCACATGGAAAGTTCTTAAAGAAGGTTATCTTGGAAGGTCCATTTGAGATGCCTCTTGTCATTGTGCAGGAGATCCAGCTGCTTGTTCCACCAAGAGATGAACAAACCAACATTGCTCTTTGTTGCGATTTAAATCCTCTGAACTTCTACACTATGAAGGCGATGAACTTGCAATGGAATACATCCTCTTAGGATTACCAAACCCAATTCTTCGTAGTGTTGATGCTCAAAAGACGCACAAAAATGTGGGATCATATTAGTCTTCTTATGGAAGGATACATACTCAATCGGGAGGATTTGGAATCCAAAATTTACTTGGCTTATGAACACTTCATGATTGAACACGGAGAGACACTAGAGTCCTATCATCATCGATTTTGAGACATCATCAATGATTTGGATAAACACAACATCATCATGCCAAGAATTGCAATGAATACTAAGTTCCCGAGTAGTCTTGGTCTGAATGGGAGAATTATGTCATCTTTCTCCGTCAGCGAAGAATATGCATCATTCTACTTATGGATTGTTGTACGATTACTTGAAGCCTCATGAAAAGGAAGTTGATCGGGAAAGGATTCTCCGTGCTCAAATTGCTAAGCAAATACATCCGGATACTCAACAACTTTCCTTGTATGCTCAGCGTAATTATCCTTCTCAACCAAAGAACTCAACCAACTGCTTGAACACACCTTCACAAAGCAACAACCTCAACAAAATCAAGCGGTTCCATACAACAACAACAATGCTCAAGCATATGTCGTGAAGCGGCGAGAAACCGATCCGTTCGAAGCATTGCAACAAGGATTTGTAATGATTGCTAATGCTTTTGGCCGTTACACAACAAATCCAACAATCGTATTCGTTCCTCATCTAACACACGGACTCAAGCTTTGTTGTGAACAATGGGCGTGTTGAAGTTCGAAATCGTGATTATGGTTGTCGGATGGGCGGTGGTCAAGGGTTTAATCTTGTGGGTAGGAATAACAACGAGCTCAAGTGGTGGAGCAGAAATGCTCGAGAATCGGTTAAATGGTCTTAGATGCTACAAGCGCAATGAGAAGGACACAGGCTAATGCATGCCCAAAGCCAGGACTAGGGGCGGTGCTTATTTCAAAGAGGCTTTACTTTTGGCTCTTGGGATGAAGTGGTGGATCTCTCACGGACAAAGAACGAGCTTTATGGCGATCTTGACTCGGATGATGATATGGAGGACTTGCGGCCAATGCAATTATTATGTTGATGGCTAATATGCATGAGCCGCACATGTGTGATCTGAGCCCGAGTGTATGACAATCGACGGCTTGTCTCAGTGCCCGAACAAACCATCATCATATCTCGAACTAATATCACCGCCAATATCCGAATCCGACCACGGATCGGGCTGTTCAAAATAGTCTTCTACATCTCTTTCGATGATTTTCAAGTTAACCACAGTAGTTACATTTGACGATCAAGATGACCTTATGGTTTCCTTTGATAATCAAATTGACTCGTGGTCGTGCTTGAGGATCTAAAAATGATCATGTTGAGACTCGCGTTGAACAAGATGATCTGTTGCCTCATCAGGATTTTGCTCGGTTAATTCAAGACCATAAAATCAAAATGGAGGAATGTTATGCATTAAATCGGTCCTTAAAAGTAAAATGCTGCTTATTAACCAAGGATTTTGAATGCTTACAAATGCAACTCAACTTTTACAAAACTCAAGAAAACCGTGAAAAAGGTTTTGAAGCCGCTTTGCAAAATCTCATCAAAGCGAAAAATATTTAGAGACGGATCGTGATCTAGCAGCCTCGAAGAATGCTTTGTTGTCGAATTAGAACAAGCTGAAACACGAACATAAAAAGCAAATTAACGCTCACCTTGGAAAATCAAAAGCTAAGGCCGAGTTGTTAAATTGTCAAAAACAGTTCTCCGCATACAAAAAGCATTCAACGAATCGGGTAGATGACCTTCTTGAAGAAATTATCGGCTTGCAAAACAAACTTAAAGAGTTTAAAGCTGTTGTTTACAAACATGGTGAATCGATGTGACTATTGAAAAGTTTACCTTAAAACCCAATCCAAAGGATATGGAAAAATCTAGGCGATTACAAACCAAAGCTTTCACTAAAACATTCAAACAAACTCACAAGTTTCGGTCACGAGAATACAAAATTGATAATCTTGTCATGAGTGTTGTTGAATATCATCGTCAAGAGGAATTAGATGCAAGACGAGAGTCGATCAAAATTAAAAAGCGTTGTTTACAACAAACCTTTTAATTATAAAACGCGTCACTTTTGTCACACCAACTGATTCTTCTAACACACCAGGGTTATCATCAAAACACACAGTCTTCTAATGTTAATCCTAAAAGCATTTTGCACAAACTTATGGTCCTTTACCTTCCATTAGCGAAGTAAACTCAAAACCGAAAATCGAAAAATTCCTCGATATTTTGACATTTTCATGGTCGACCTCAAAATTTTACAACATGAAATAGAATATCGCTCTGAAATCAAAGTTGAACATTTTCAATCGCCTCAGCGAGAGAACAAAGAGACATTTTCGGAAAAATCTTTACCTAATGTTAAAAACTTGAAAAGTTGTGCAATTGCACAGGAAAAGGATTTTCATAAGGAACTTGGGGTAATGAAAACGTTTTCGAGAAAACGAAACATCTATTTCTAACACTAAACACAAAAGCTGTGAGAAAAGATGTTGATCGACTCTTGGAAGATGTTATACGTCGATATCCATAATGTTGTGTTATTCTATTCTTTGCCATATGCATCGATTATATCTCTGCGATATTGTTGAAAATGTTATAGCTGTTGAGAACACCGATAATGTGCTTCGGATCGAGTCTTTAAAAGTTGAAAATAAACGATTACTCAATGAAATTTACAATGCAAAACGTCGTCTTCATTGGTGTGAAAAGATATTCACAATCATCAACTTAGTTTTCAAAAGAAAATCGCTCGCTTGAGTGCAAAATCTTCGATCCTAAAATTGAGCAGCTGGATGATCAAAGCGTGTCTTTGAAAAGTCAAATCTCAAAATATGAACAAGAACTTTTAAAAGTTAAGCAGAATATGGTGTCATATTTGATTTACTCAAAAGACTCGACTTGAAGCATCAAACGAACTTGATCACTATCTTGCTCACACTAGAGATGTCATGAATTTTGATGGAAATATTAGCTTACGAAAATCAAGATCCGATTCACACTATCTCTAAGTTACGGAAATGTTAGGAAAGTATGAACAACTTTAAGCCTCTTGTGATTAAGAGATTAGCACCGGTCACACTTAGTAATCGTGAACCTAGAATTCCCAATGCCAAATCACAAGTTGCTAATGTGTTTCCTCTCTTGAAACATGAATAGTTGCATCTTTTCCAAGCGTCCACACTTCACGACCTAGGAGCACTCAATCGGCGAATAGGAAGTTGCGACCTAAGAAAAGATCAATAAGGAATGCTAAAGTAGAAGAACACCCTAGGACTCTGAATAAAACTCATGTTGCTTCCACTATAGATGTTGCGTCGGCAAATGTAATACAAATAGTGATGTAACGAATGCTAAACCGTTAAGTACTTTTGATATTCGATCGATGCACCTTGTGTTATTTGTCGGAAGAGTATGAATTCGATTGTCATGACAAATGTGTTGCTAAAGCTATAATCTCTCGATTACGAAATCCTAAGAATCGGAATACCTCTAGGCCCACTAATCATTCTAAGTGCAGTAGCTTGGTAGACCGCCTTCTTTAGATTCTAAGGCAACCATTGCTATCACAAGAACTCACTTCACCTCCTAAGAATACGGTACCACCTAGTGTTTTCACTAAGACTAAAGCAAAGAGTAGTTATAGATGGCGAAATGGATATATAACACACTAGGATTTAAATGGATGCCTAAACTTATCAATGTGTGTATGTCAAACGTATACGCTTGGAACCCTCTAATAGATTCGGGTTCCACATCTACTTCTATTCCATCCGTAAAATGCAGTGTGTAATGCAGTGATACAAATCATTCTGGATTGTTGATAGCGGATGTTCCCGACACATGACAGCAACCTTAAAGCGTTATCAAACTTTATTGCCAAGTTCATTGGCATTTGTCGATCGAGAACGATCACTTCAGCAGCTATTATGGGCTCGGAGATTATGTCAATGGGAACATTGAAATTAGCGTTTACTATGTGGAAGGCCTCGGTCACAACTGCTTTCGATGGGTCAATTTTGTGATGGAGATTTGGAGGTTGCTTTCGGGAGAAAACTTGTTTCATTCGTGATCTACAAGGAAATGACCTTATGTCCGGCTCGCGTAATTCTAGTCTCTACACTATCTCTATGCAAGACATGGTTGCTTCCTCTCCCATCCGCTTACTTTCTAAGGCAACATCAACAAAATCACAGCTATGGCACCGCTCTCTCACATCTACACTTTCAAACCATCACCAACCTTGCTCGACACAAACTAGTTGAAGGTCTCCCACGATTCCGGTATTCAAAAGATCACCTTTGCTCGCCCTATGAACAAGGGAAAAGCACTGTGCTCATTTTCCTTCAAAGGTGGAACACGACTCTCGGATGTGCTACATCTTCTTCACATGGATTTGTGTGGCCCGATCGTGTGCAAACAATCAATGGCAAACGCTACATCTTAGTAATTGTTGATGACTACTCACGATGGACTTGGGTCTACTTTCTTCATAGCAAAGACCAAGCTCCACAAATGATCATCACCTTTCTCACAAAATCTGAGTTCGACTCATGAACACCGTCGGGATAATCGAGCAGCACAAAGGAACCGAATTTGTTAACAAAACCCTTCGTGAATTCTATGAGAAAGTGGAATTGACATCAAACATCTATTGCACGTACACCGAACAAAGCGGAGTTGTTGAAGAGCGAAACCGAACGTTAGTGGAGCTGCAAGAACAATGTTAATCAATGCTAAACTTCCGGATACTTATGGGCGTGTCGTATCTCTTGCATGCTATACTCAAAACCGTTCTATGATCACAAAAGCGACACAACAAAACACCTTTCGAGCTTGTCCACAACTATAAACCGAACCTCGAAACACTTTCATGTATTTGGATCCTTTGCTATCAGAATAATGATCGTGATGATTTTGGAAAGCTCAAAGCCAAAGTCGATATTGGGTCTTTATTGGATCTTGTGACAACTCTAAAGGTTTCGAATGCGGAATCGTCGAACTAAGGAGGTGATGGAAGCGATTCATGCTCATTTGATGAACTCACGGAAATGGCTTCGAGTATATGACTTAGAACCCGGTCACAACCGTTTAAACTTCCTCAAACCCCATCATCGGTGAAGAAAGCCCTCGCCTAACTTTGATAACGCTACAGCGTCGTTCGGGGTCAAGAAACTTCCTTTTCTTGAGCAAGTTTTATAACACCCTAGGCGATGAACCTAATCGTTGTAGTGTAGTAATTAGGGTAAGCCACGGGTATTGATATCGTTCTCTGGGGAATAGGAATGCTAGTGAGAAGTTACTACGCTAAGGTTGAGGTTGAGGAAGATTATTTTTATCTTTTATATTTTTAGAAAATGGAAAAGTACGAATCTCGGGTATTGGATTTGGGGGGTTGGTATTGCTACCGATTACTCTACTATTATCTAATTATCTAAACTAAGGTTGTGATAGTCTATGTCTAATTTGATGTGTACTCGTATGATAGTTTAAAAATGTGTTTACTTAGGTTTTACTACTCCTTAATTATCTCCTATTGATGGTTGATTTGTCACGTCCTTATTCCTAGTTGCGTTGTGATTCTAAGGCTATAGGGCGTGCTTGTTTCCCAACTCTTTGAAACTACCAAAGGGTCTTGTTTACAAATCCTCTAGTGATTTATAGGCGCCTACTCTACGGTTGTCCTTGAATACTTTATCCTACAATTACCTAGATAATTATATTCTAAAGTTCACAAAGAAATTTCAAGCATTAAGTACACAACGAATAATCTAGCGCACTCTAGATCATTAGTCAACTAAGATAAGTATCAACCAATCAATATTCAATAACTAAGTTTCATATTCCTAAGCAAACACACAAATAAATTAGCGGGACATGGAGAACATGCAAGCATACACACAAATAATCAAAGACATAATTAAATTAATGAAGTAAATACTTAGCTTGATGTATAATAGGGTTTAGAACCTAAAATCTGCACAAGAAAGCCTTGGTTCGGTTTTAGGTTTTACTCCAAAGACTACACACAAAGCGAAAAATTCGGATTCTATATATAAGATTACATCTGCGACGGCGTCACCTTATGTTTAAATGGCGCGTCGTGTCGCCGTCATTAGGGTTTCGTCTTGGCGTAAACCTTTCGGCGGCGTCACCTTATATTGTGTGTAGTCCCTTGACTCGGCGCCGTCTTGGCGCATCTAGGCCGTCTGAGTAACGACGGCCTACTCCTTTAGAACTGGCGTCGTCCGCTTGAAAACATGTAATTTTTCTACGAGCCGTCATAAAATTCCTTCCGGCGGCGTCGCGGATATCTGATGTGCGCCGTCGCCTTATGTTTCAATGACTTTGAGTGTCTCGAATTTGACTTTGGCCATTTTCTTCGTATATTCGCGCCTTTTCGTCCAAATAAGCATCATTCCAGCATTTTGCCTTCAAGAGACCTAAAAGTGAAAAGGAGCGATATTAAGCAATAACGGATACAAAGTGATCGAATAAGGGCTTAAATGACCCTCAAAAGGTACCTTTTAAAACCTTATCAAATATCCCTACACTTGGTATTTGCTTGTCCTCAAGCAAATGTGCTTTAACCAATTAATTTATAAGTTAGGGGTCATGAAGCATCCATTCAAAGCGGTCCACAACACATATAAGCCCATAAAAGTCATAACAAGCACGGAATACATACTAGCACCTCACATGGGGTGTTTGGATACTCGCATCTCTCTCGGGTGTATATATGAAATATAACAAATCGGAAATGGAAGATAAACACTCATTAACCGGTCCTAGTACATAGATTACCATAGGCTTGAGAATAGATCAAACCTCCGTCGCTTTGGCGTAAGCACCTAGGAAAGACTATCAAAGAGGTCTTTTAAAGGGTTGTAATGTTAGGCTTCGGTAAGGAAATGAAGGGTTTGGTGGGATAGGCTATTTAGTGGTGGATAGTCAAAAATCTCTATGTTGCAAGTATCTGAAGAATGGCGTTGCTAAGCCAAGACTCGACACTCTAAAACTCTAGGCAACGAAAATAAACAAACACAATTTAAAAGATAGATGTAGGATGGTAGCCCGTATGGTTTTTTTTTTTTTTTTTTTTTTTTTTTTTTTTTTTCTTTTTTTTTTTTTTTTTTTTTTTTTTTTTTTTTTTTTTTTCATACACTTTTACTCTACCATCCTCTACGGTACATCAAAATGATAGGGATTTATAGACACATCCCTACACTTGAGTTTTATTACTCTAACACTAATTTGACCCGAATTGAAAAGATCAAAACACTTGGAGTACATTATTATGCAAACAAAGGAATTTGAGTTTAACGTTCTCTTTCCTATGTTTCATAAACTTTAACTTTTCCCATGAATCCCAATCATCCCAAAGCGTATACAAAAGATATGACTCGACTTAGCAACTCATGCAAGCAACGGATAATTGAACTAAGGGTTTTGGGTGATAACATAAATTGCACTAAAAGTGAGTGCAATAAAGGTAGGCTAAAGCGATTTGGGTGTATATTTGGGGTGGGGTGTAAACAATGCTCTTCATTGATATTCGGAAAAACGAAACATCACGAGAACCGCGAAAAGGATAGGCTCGACGAGGGGTTAACTAGGGGTATCGTGTACTAAAGATGAGTACAACGCAAAGGGTGTGGGGAATTACTCAACCGAGGTGGAAGAAGTAATTATATTACAATTATTAAACAAGGGTTATCCTAATGCCTCTTATCATTTAGTTATTCCTAACTACACAAGTGTAGTCTCACTAGCGATCTCGGAATGCATCACAAAACAAGTTCTAGAATCTAATATACTACGGTTCACACTCTAAGCATTAAAGATGAATGCTTTAATTCCTACTAATCTAAGGCGATCCTCACATTTTGGGTGGAATTTAGGTGGTAAGGGTTTTGTGCTAGTCATGCAACTTCCTATCCATGAGGCGCTTTTGTTAAGACTAATGGCCCACTCTTATCGTCATGAAAAAATTTTAAATTTGGCTAAAATTACCTAACCTACATTTTCTCATGGTTTATTACACAAATACTCTTGGACAAAGCAAATAGTCAAGGATAAGCATAGTTTCAAAGTTCCGTTTTATTTTCCTCCTACACTTAAACCGAACATTGTCCCCAATGTTCCCGAAAATATCAAAGTTATGATAATAGAAGGTAATTAAAAGCGAAAAAACTAATACTCCCGATTAGCTCGGTAGGATCCGTAAAAGTGGTGGTTAAATCTTTTCCAAGAAGAGTTTTTTTGCGTGAAAGGCTCCTTCCAAACTTGTGTAACTTCTTCTTGACAAACTAAACTGCACACTAGAAGAAAACAAAGCGAAACCTTCGCGTAAAATCGGCGGTAATAATATACATAAGACTCGATTTAAACTAGGATATAATGCTTGTGGAATGGATGTTTACAATTTGTTTTGAAAATTAAGATCCGGAAAATTCCAAAATTTTACAAGTAGCTCGAAAACGAGAAAAAGTAAGTGATGTTTTATTCCTTCTGGCCGTCGGTTGCAATCTGACGCCGTCGGTTATCTGACAAAAAGCGGTCTGCGATTTTACGGAAAAATTACGGAAAATTTACATCTTTAGAATCTGGAAAAACTTACGCAAAAACATCCATTATGACTCGATACAAGCATTTGACTCGAACAAACAAACATATATATCTTTTAATTAATTGTTATTCTCATGTTCACGTTTCTTATGAAAGCGTGTGTAATCCTCCTACACTTATCCTTTATGTAAAATACCTTTATATGTAATTAAGACGAGGTTAAAAACAAAATAAAGCATTTTTACAAATTCAAACATGAGGACAAACAATTAATAAAAGATATATGACACTAACAAGCAAACAATTAAGCATGGGTTGCCTCCCACGAAGCGCTTTTCTTTATTTAAGAGTCTTGTAGCTAGACTCGTAGTCCTACCCCTACGTACCGATATAAGTAAGTCTATCCTCAACAATGTCGTAGGGATCAAACTTATCATTTAAGTTCCTAGTAGTACGTTCGGTTAAATAAGCCTTTTCAAACATCTCACCATCGGGATCATAGATTTGTATCCTAATGTGCCATCTTCCATTACCATCGCTAGGCGTTCTATTCCAATTCCACATGTGTTCGGATGTCTCAACTATCCATTTATTCATGACAAGATTAACGGGCAAGCATCCTAGGAACTCGGTCATCTTCCTAAATACTAAGGCGTCCTCGAGCGGGTTCACTTCTATATCCTAGCCAATTCTTGTTCTTGGAAAGTTGCTACACTAGCAAAGGCCTTATCTAGGTAAAAAGGTCTTTGGGGCCTATGATGTTCTTCTCAATCCACGGTCCATATCGAGAGGCTCTCTATCCAACCTAATCTCTTGTGGGATTTCCTCATCCTTGTAGTACGAATGCCTTTTGACATCGTAAACCGATCTAGCACTCCCTCTCCTACTACTATTTTGGACATCTTACAATCGATGATGGCACTAGCGGTAGCTAAAATCCTCTTCCAACTAGTAATGGGCATGTCGGGTCCTTATTCATGTCTAGCACATGAAAGTCGGCCAAAGAGTCAACTCTCCTACATGTACTACCATGTCCTTTATTATTCAACGGACGTGCTATACTACCGTCCGCTAATCCTAAGATAGTTTCCGTTGGTTCAATTTTACCTAAGTTGAGGCTTCTATGAAGGGACAACGGAGCGAGATTGATGCATGATCCTAAATCGGCTAAAGCATCGAGTGGCTTGGAAGTTCCAAGTCTACGGAAGAGTGAATAGCCGGGATCATCTAACTTCTTAGGTAAGTTGTTTCGCACAAAGGCGGACCCATGTTTCCCAAGCCTAAGTTCTAACTCATATTTTTCTTTTAAAGCATTATAATAAGGTGCATGAGCTAAGACTTCAAGAATTGGTTTTCTTGATAGAGTTCCTTGTACTCCTCCTCTAAACTAGGTTTGGATTCTTGGCTAACGGGTTTCTCGGGAGTAGGCTTTACCAAAGGTGCGGGCCTTGGTATTTCTTGGATGACTTGGAACCCTTTTGATAGCATTTACCGAGTGAACCGTTGGGTGAGAGGGCATGTGTTCTCCATGATGAACTAGAACATGAAGTCGATGCAATCGAATTCACTTTTGGGTTCTTTATGGTATCACTTGGGAGTGCTCCAATTTCCCGCTCATTGAAGGCTTTTAAGAGGGCATCAAGCTTGGTTGTCATCTCGCTCTGTTTTTGCTTAAACTCGGCTTCAAGCTTATTCAATCGAGTTTCTTGGGATGACAAAAATCTAGATGCAATTGCTTCAATATTAGTGGGGTTCCCGGTATTAGAAGAATTGAACCTATTGGGCGAACTAGATGAGCTTTGAGGTGTGCTTGAGTTTTGGTTCCACTTAAGATTAGGGTGATTTCTCCATGAGGGGTTGTATGAGTTTCCTAAGTTGTTTTGTTCGGGTTTGAAAGTGTACCACTTATCTCCCGCTCCGTCGATGCGTATGGGCGTAGTCCGCAAAAGCTTGTTCGGAGGCCTTGAGCAATCACGAGTGTCATGGGGACCACTGCATAACTCACAAGGTAGAGTGATTTGATTCACTTGTCGTGAAGACTTAGGATTTTATAGGAGCTCATGAGGAATTTAACTTGATCTTCAAGTTCAATCATCCTCTGATCGGGAGGAGGCAAGGAGATTGCCTTGCGGTTTGGGAAGTTCACGGGGTCATCCCAACTTTCGTTGTCATAGAGGCAAGGTCCTCTATTATTTCCCATGATTCTTCCGCGGTGAGATCACTAAGTTTTCCACCGGCCGCTTGGTCAATGGATCGCTTAGTGGGAAAGTTGACATGATCATAAAGATTTGGACTTGGAGCCAAAGATCAATGCCGTGATGAGGACTTTATGAAGTAAGTCCTTGAATCGGGTCCATGCTTCGTAGAGATTCACCTTGGCGTTGTTGGAACATCAAGATGTCATTCCTAAGCTTAGTGGTTCTCCCGGTGGGAAAAATTGAGCAAGGAAGCGAAGTAAGATCATCCCAACTTGAGATGGAGCCGGCGGGAAGTCGCTCAAGCCAATTACTAGCTTGGTCCCGTAGAGAATTGGAAGAGGCCTTGCGCGTGGTCTCCCAGTAGTAGCATCAAGGTCGATGGAATCGACAATTTTGAGAAATCCTCGGATCTTGATTTGGATCTTGAACGAAGTCCATGGAATGCACATCCGTTTTGCACCAACCGGATGGTGTCGGATCGCAGGCCGTAGTTTGGGCTTGGTCGGGAAGCTCAATGGTGTTCCTATAACCTAGGTGGTTTGGTCTCGAGTACTCACCAAGATGCGGGCTCTTAGCGGTCATTTGGTGGTGGGTTGATGAGTGGTGGTTGGTTGTCACCTTCCATGGTGAAAAGTGATGGGTGTTACGAACAAAGGTCACGAAGAAGGGGATAGACTAAGAGAAAGCTAAAAATGAGAAAAAATTTACTTGATAGGAATCAAGCAAAGAAACCTAAGCGAGGTGGACTACTAACTAGCTATTCTATTCCCGGCGTGGCGCCAAAACTTGATAACGCTACAGCGTCGTTCGGGGTCAAGGAAACTTCCTTTTCTTGAGCAAGTTTTATAACACCTAGGCGATGAACCTAATCGTTGTAGTGTAGTAATTAGGGTAAGCCACGGGTATTGATATCGTTCTCTGGGGAATAGGAATGCTAGTGAGAAGTTACTACGCTAAGGTTGAGGTTGAGGAAGATTATTTTTATCTTTTATATTTTTAGAAAATGGAAAAGTACGAATCTCGGTATTGGATTTGGGGGTTGGTATTGCTACGATTACTCTACTATTATCTAATTATCTAAACTAAGGTTGTGATAGTCTATGTCTAATTTGATGTGTACTCGTATGATAGTTTAAAAATGTGTTTACTTAGGTTTTACTACTCCTTAATTATCTCCTATTGATGGTTGATTTGTCACGTCCTTATTCCTAGTTGCGTTGTGATTCTAAGGCTATAGGGCGTGCTTGTTTCTAACTCTTTGAAACTACCAAAGGGTCTTGTTTACAAATCCTCTAGTGATTTATAGGCGCCTACTCTCGGTTGTCCTTGAATACTTTATCCTACAATTACCTAGATAATTATATTCTAAAGTTCACAAAGAAATTTCAAGCATTAAGTACACAACGAATAATCTAGCGCACTCTAGATCATTAGTCAACTAAGATAAGTATCAACCAATCAATATTCAATAATTAAGTTTCATATTCCTAAGCAAACACACAAATAAATTAGCGGGACATGGAGAACATGCAAGCATACACACAAATAATCAAAGACATAATTAAATTAATGAAGTAAATACTTAGCTTGATGTATAATAGGGTTTAGAACCTAAAATCTTGCACAAGAAAGCCTTGGTTCGGTTTTAGGTTTTACTCCAAAAGACTACACACAAAAGCGAAAAATTCGGATTCTATATATAAGATTACATCTGCGACGGCGTCACCTTATGTTTAAATGGCGCCGTCGTGTCGCCGTCATTAGGGTTTCGTCTTGGCGTAAACCTTTCGGCGTCACCTATATTTGTGTGTGCCGTCCCTTGACTCGGCGCCGTCTTGGGCGCATCTAGGCCGTCTGAGTAACGACGGCCTACTCCTTTAGAACTGACGTCGTCGTCCTTGAAAACATGTAATTTTTCTCGAGCCGTCATAAAATTCCTTCCGGCGGCGTCGCGGATATCTTGATGGCCGTCGCCTTATGTTTCAATGACTTTGAGTGTCTCGAATTTGACTTTGGCCATTTTCTTCGTATATTCGCGCTTTTCGTCCAAATAAGCATCATTCCGACATTTTGCCTTCAAGAGACCTAAAAGTGAAAAGGAGCGATATTAAGCAATAACGGATACAAAGTGATCGAATAAGGGCTTAAATGACCCCTCAAAAGGTACCTTTTAAAACCTTATCTGAAGTACCCCACTGCGATTTTGATCCGTCGTTCTTCAACCCGTTTGCCAATGAGGCGCTACACGGATGTCGCAGAATCTTCAACAAACCATTTGAATCCTCGGAATCGCACAATGTATACCAACAACAACCACACATAGATGGACAAAAGACCATCCTCGGCTAACATTATTGGCAACCCAAATCAACGATCGTTACGAGACAACGTCTTCACACGGATGGTGAACATTGCATTTATGCACTCAACATCGCTGATGCGAGCCTAAAAACATTAAAGCGCAATGACAAAAGATAAGCGGATTGAATCCATGCGGGAAGAACTCAACCAATTCAAGCGTCTTGAAGTATGGGAGGCGGTTGAAAGACCAACGGTCTCGTCATTGGTCTAAAATGGTTGGAAAAACAAATTAGATCTTTGAAGGGCGTCATCCGAAACAAGTCACGTCTAGTTTCTAAGGGTTATCGTCGGGAAGAGAATAGACTTTGAAGAATCTTTTGCTCGGTTGCTCGTCTTGAGGTCATTCGGATATTTCTGCGTTATTGCTCATATGAATATGACGGTCTATCGGATGGATGTCAAAGCAGCGTTTCTCAATGGACAACTTAAAGAAACGGTCTATGTCACCAACCGGATGGATTCGTTGATCTTGAGTTCCCAAACCATGTCTACAAACCGAACAAAGATCTTTATGGTCTCAAACAAGCCCTCGGGCATGGTACGATAAGCTATCATCTTTCCTCATTGCCAATAACTTCACCAAAGGCTTGGTTGACCCAAATCTTTTATACAATATCACGGGGCACACATCTTAATTGTTCAAATTCGTGGATGACATCATTTTGGGTCTCACATAAAAAGTTTTCAATCGCTTTTGCAAAACTAATGAAGAAAAATTTTGAAATGTCCATGATGGGTGAACTTCGTTCTTTCTAGGGCGCAAGTTCATCAATCACCCGTGGTATTTTCTTGAGTCGATCAAATATGCCCTTGAGCAGTTAAACAAATTTGGAATGACAACACCGTGACACTTATGCTACACCAATGGCTCATACCAAGAAGTTAGATCTTTGATTTACATGGGAAATTAGTTGACCCACCAAATCCAAAGTATTATTGGGTCCTCATGTATCTAACATTCATGAGCGGACGATATTGTCTTTCTTGGTTTATCTATGCTCCCGTTATCGATCGCGACCAAGCTGAAACCCGCCTCTCGAGGCTAAAAGAATCCTCCGATACATCAAGGAACCATTAACTTGGGGATCCGGTATCCGAAGGATTCGGTTTTGAACTAATCGCTTTTGACGCCGATCACGGGATGCCTAGACTCGAGGAAAAGTACTTGAGAGCACTACAATTTCTCGGTGATAAACTGGTGTCTTGGCAATCAAAGCGAGGATTGTACATCGTCATCAACCGGCGAATATGTAGCCATGTCCGCGTGTTGTGCTCAAGTCATCCGGATGAGAACACAACTCAAAGACTATGGTTACGTGTTGTGAGAATCCGATGTCTCATGACAATCGGAGTGCCATTGCGATCTCGTGTAACTCGGTTTAGCACTCGAAATCAAAGCACATCGATCTCGCTATCATTTCATCAAGGACCACGTGGAGCAGTGCCGTTGAATTATACTTTGTGGTCTTGAATACCAATTGGCGGATCACGCTTACCAAAGCCTTGCCTCCCGCTAGGTTTAATGAGTTGGTCCACAGAATTGGTATGAGGTGTTTGACTCAAGAGGAATTGGATGACCTCTTAAAGCAGGTCTTAAAACATCGAAACACCAAAACATCTTACGTAAATAATCTTTTCAAAACAAAATACAAAAATATAAAATCCGATAAAACAACAAAAATATTCTCCTAATCTATCTTTCTTTCAACATAGCAAGTACATTTCTTCCGTCAACACTTTAATCTTTCAAAATTGGTATATTTTCCGATCAAGTGTTGAGGGGAAAAAATAATCTATTAACTATTTCAAAACATCGTGTACTTGCATGTTATCTTATCTCGGTTGAATCTTTTACAAATGGTGGTACAATTTACGGTTCAAAGACACTCCTCGGACTTAAATTAATAACCTTTCATTATTTTCTCAAGTCGAGGGGTGTCGTCATGTTTCTTTCTAAGAATCTTTGTTTGGTAACCAAAATGGAAGTTAAATGGCTTTGTTTGAAAAAAGGAAAAGATGGAGGGACCAAAACTGCCAAATGCACAAAGTCATTTTTAATAAAATACCTCCACCTAACTTTAACCTTCACATTTATTACTTTCATCTATATATCATCCACGATCCAAAATCGTTTAACAAATCCGTGCTTTCGATCATCAATTTGTAAGTGTTTATACATTCTTTGCAACAATCTAAACATGGGTTTTGAATCGTTTTCAAACTAACGGTTAGATTTGCGCCTATAAGGGTTTTTGTGTTTCTGGCGTAGCATATGAACACATGATCTAAGTTGTGTGTTTATGTGTAAAAGGATAGTGCCAAATGTTATTATTACATTAATGAATATATTTTCATCATTTAAACACACCCGAAACACGAATTGATTGATTTTCAAAATTAGGGTTTATCGTTAAATTGGGTGTTTTCAAATATGAGCGTTTGTGGTGATAAAGATTGTTGTATGAAATCGCTTTCAAGTTGAATTGAGCATATATAAACCCGAAATCACCCGAAAACACTATGGAATCATTAATTGAATATTAGGGTTCTAGTTCATACAATTGGGTATTTATGACTCATGGCTTATTTGATGTTAAAACTTGGATAAACATACTCTACACGCTTCTTTGTCCTCCAGAAACACTTTAGTGGAAATCCTATGGCTAAAATTTTTATCGTAAACTTTGAACTATTAGGGTTTAGACTACGCGTGAAGATTTTCTACGATAACGATAAAGCGTCCAATTGTGTTATGATCATCATAAATTGAATGTTATGTGTTAAACATTGATGATATGATGCTTTGTTTCGGGCTTGCTACATAATATTCGAGAATCAAGGTTGTTGTTACTCTCGCGATAAGGATCACCTTACGCGTAGCTTGTTATGCGTGAAGATTAGTCTTCTGGCGTAGCTTCTACGCATAAGGTTCTACATGTGGGACTCTGGCGTATCACGTGAAGGATATGCGTGGCGATAACCTCTACGCATAAGGTCAACTCTTACGAGTGGCCTTACGCGTAAGGTTAATATATGCCTCTGGCATAAGCTCTACGCATAAGGTCCCTTTTTCCTACGCGTAACACTTCTTACGCCGTAGTTAGGATCCCACGGCGTAAGTTTACGCCTCTGCATATATCATTCACATCTCACGCATAACTTTACCAATCCTACGCATAAGCCGAGATCATACCTTCGTTATGAATTGTTACGTGTACAAACTTGTAAATAAACTAATCATATCATCACGAATCCAAAATGTCACTAATAAACTTAAATCGTTTGATATGTTGTGAACAATAAGTGATAAAATAAACTTTAAAATTTAAAGTTAACTAACTCACAAAAAATTTCACGACATCATTGAACTATTGAACTTACAAGTGACTTAGGACTCGTAACAATCATTATCCTTGTACATTCGATAACTAGACAATAAGACCTTACGTTGACTAACATTATGTCTTTCGATATGTTGGTTCTTTTGGCTAATGTTATTTGAGATCACGACATGGTGAACAAATGAATGTGGATGCACCAAGTTCTCTCCATTCTTGATATCTATCCTTATGGCTATCCAATGAAGATAGGAAAGAATAATCTCCGTGTTGACTTTGACACCTCTCACTTGCTCGAATCTTCATGTTTAATTGCTATTGACATTACGAGGACTCATCCGTATCGAAATATGCTCACTCACTCTGCATCATTCACGAGATCTATATCCAGCAGTTACGGAACACTATGGAAAGGGTCAAAGGACGGACTGCTGTGTGGCGGTGACTCGAATCACAAACAAGTCACCATTACACTGCAGACTTAAGGGTCATTCTCCTAATTCTGAAGTCGAACCAGCAAACTATATGCCACACCGTTGAAGAGCTCACTCTCCATTCTTAATCGATATCGGTTATGGCGAGGCTACGGGAGTAATCACCAACATTCTCGTAGAGCTTAAGAGTATTCCTCGACCACGGAGAACTCTACATGATCATCACCAAGTGCATTTCACAGTCGTGGCGGTGGCTATGAGCATCCTAAGCTCATGGAATTGCAAATATTTTCAGCATTGGTCAACATGAAACACATCTCTATCGAAGCTACGATTTGGGATGACATGATGTCATTTCTCAACAAACTTGGCTCAAAGATTCCTACATCGGATATACTAAATTGTTGATCCGAGAGCACTTGGACTTCATCACGATATTCCCAAGAGGCTCAATGACCTCGACAATCACGATATGTTGACGGAACCTATTCTATCTGTCGAGAATCAAGGAATCGTCTACAAAGAAACAAGGTCTTTGTCTTTGCATGATTTCCCTCTAGCGAAGATGTCGAGCTCGAAGCGTACAAAAGGTATCTGGGCGGTTAGACAAGGCATAGTTGGTCATCTTGGCGAAAAATCTTACGAACACACAGTAAGGAGAACCGAGAAAGGAAGTGCTACAAGTACGGATAGTGGAGGAATGTTCCAAAGAAGAAACCTATTCAAAGAGGAAATCTACCCCAAGAAGAAAGTTCCTTCTCGGGAATCCTCCCGATCCTTCCTCTACACACGAACCGCAAAAAAGCTCATGGGCGAGGACTCTGAAGCTCTTGACACGAGATGAAGAGATCACATACTACGAAGCGCAAAGGATGAAAATCCTCGGTACCAAAACCTCCAAGTCCTCAAACTAATAAAGGAAAAGGAAGACTCACGAACTTGTGCCACATGATGAAAGCTACGAAGATGAAGAAGAGCAACTGGATCAATCATACGGAAGAAGTTTCACATCGTCGACACCTTCAAAAGGTGAAGAATTTGCTAAAGATCAAATGGGTGGCCGGAGGATCAAGTGGTCTTTGCTTGCCACCTCACCGATCTCGATACGGTTAATCGACCGGTAAGGGATACGGTGCCACCACTCTTCCGCAACAACAACAACTTGTGGAGGATACTATCGTATATGAGTTTGAGAGCCACAGGCGAGAAGTGCGAGAAGATAAAGATGATGATTATGACAAGTTGCTACAGGTAGTCCCACGGTGTCGGAAGGAAACTTCGATGTAACACTGAACCCGAGCAAGGGTAGAAGCGTCGCATTCGGTGTCATATCGAACATACAATTAAAAGCGGAAGTCTTAAGAATAAAGTATCAAGTCATTTAAACAATGATTTACATGGAAAATTACAAAACCAAAATGTCTAAGATAAATGAAATCTCAAAACAAAAGCCAGCCAAAATAAGTCCAAATAATAAGGTAACTAGGGTTGGTCCACTCGGATAATCCAACTCTCGACCCATCAAAGCCCATCTTCAAACCTAAAACTGCTTGCAGGAAAAGAAATGCGGTTGAGCTTAAAAACCTAGTGAGCAGATATAACAAAGCAAGCTAAATAAAATCGAAATGCAAAATGAAATAAGGAAGCGGATAACAAAGTCGCAGCTGAATGAGAATAATGAGTCAAGAGGATCTGCAGAACACAATTATCTGAGATATCCAAAGCGAGCAGATAACAAGGAGAATGAAGCAAAGGAAAGCATCGATGACATATAAACATGCACATACAAACCGGGCATACAAAGGCGAAACATAAGCAACATAGCAGGCGTCACATCTATACAACATATATGTCATACAATCAATTCGAGAATTCGGAGACATACCGGCCAAGCAGATGTCTCGAGAGCGGAAGCAATTAATTAATAAGTGAGCATGGTAATTCACAGGTCAAAACCCTTAGTTGAAGACATAATTAGTATCATAACGGTAGTCAAAACATGGCGGTCGCGTAACAAGTAAGGATACGATATGAACACTATAATTAAATGAATTAAATACATAGCGGGCAATTAAATAAGTTAACAAGCTAGACTTCATAAGTTGAACCATTTACCCAATCAAACCGTAGCATAAGCGAAATGCAAACATGGCGGGTCAAGAACAAGCGGATAAGGACACCACGGATAGTCATAGTCCACGAGATTAATTATACGAGGTACAAAAGATAAACAAATCAACAATCGATTTCACACAATCACGGTTACCGGACAAATCAAAGGATCACATAACGATAAGATAGCATATCATCGGATGACAACGGTAAATCTTATATCGCATACATACATATCATACGAGTAATCGGTAGTCATATAAACATGAATATCATAATCAAATCCAATAACATATAATAACCCGATGCGTGAATGGAGCGATAATCGGAATTAACGGAATGAGGGTGTGACGGATCAAAGCAATGGAATGTATATATCTTGGTAGTAGAGTGAGTCATATAAGGGTACATGAGAATATGGTGCGTTGGGGAATGTAGAAGGTACAATATAGGTATATCAAAAGTGTAAGGGTTGTAAATCTGCAGGGCAGAAACATATCATATCATATCATATCATAAGTAGCCATTGTATTCGGAGGTGGCCTCGGAATACCATACATAATAGGAGGAGACCTCATTAACAAATGGAGTAGCTAGCTCCCAGAATTGTGAAGGCGGATTGCACCCGACATCATTCACCATATATATCTCCAAGCGGATCAAATCCTCGAAACATATCATATCTAGGATGCATCCATACGCCCCGGTGGCCAAATCGTATACATATAGTGAGCTCATAATCATATCATATCATAATAGGGGCGGTGTGTATCATCACAAATGACACCTGCTGAGTCATGCCATTGATGCATCAATGACACGGTCATGTTACCTTCATGACTAGGAAAACATATTTGGCTCGGGTATCAAGCGACGGGTCAAAGCATAATCATATCATATCATAAGGGTTCATATCAAAGGTTCGGAAGTAAAAGTTTCAAATCGGGTTTCCATAACATAGTTCATAATCGAGAGGTTCGTGTCGGATGGTTCATAATCATAAGGTTCATAATCGGATGTTCATAATCATAACAAGCGAATATCATAGCGAACATAATCATATCAAAGGATTATGTCGAGAATCATATCGAAGGATCATAGCATAAAAATCATAGCAAAGGAATATCATAAGTAAAGTAAAGTCGAGGATCAAAAGTCATGGAAATCCCTCTTGAAAAGGGATAGAATATACGTACCTCAATCAGAGCGACAAAGCAGGAAGTAAGGTCACACGATGAATCAATCCAGCATCCGAACCTATGAATTAGATAGCAGCTTATTAAGATCGGATTACTTAATTTAGGCGACTTTCCATTTTAGCGAGTTTCTACTTTTAGTAACTTTCCATTTTGGTAACTTTCTATTTTAGGCAAGTTTTCCATAATTAGTAGGTTTCCATATTAAGCGACTTTCCAAAATAGCGAGGCTTCTATAATTAGCGAGTTTAGTCATAAATGATATAATTTAGTGTCATATGAAGTTAAGTGATGAAAATGAGTATTATCGTAGTTTAAGGGTCAATTCGACAAGTTTTACCAATTTAGGGTTTAAAGCGTAAATATTACAAAGTATAGAGTCTCAAGTGTAAATATAACAAGTTTACCTATTTTACTCATTTAACCCTTTGGTAGCGAGTTTCTTAGACATGTTTTAACATTTATACGGTACATCATATTGCAAGAATCATGCGCATGAAAAGGACTTGAATTGACCAGTTTCACGGTGAAAAAGGAGACGAGACGAGAGGTGACAATGATACCTTTGTAGCGTGCATGAGAGGAAGAAACGATAACCAAAAGAAAACGAGCCAATCCTCCTTGGCCTAGCCATTACCCACGACCAGATTCATCACCAAAGTAGCCTCCCTTTGGTCCCATTAACCCACAACAGAACCACTCTAGAACCCACGAAAATGGCAGCTTTGAACCCAAGACTCATGATCACATGCACCACCATCACGACCCTCTTGACTTACGCTTTCAACACCCTTTGCTGGTTGCCTGAACCGAATAAAATGGAAGGTTTCCTCCTTTTTTTTAATCATTTTTTTTTCTTCCTGCCGTCACATTTGGTTTAGGAGTGTTTAGGGTTTCTTTATTGGCTTAGAATGAATAAAAAGGGAAATGAATAAAACGTGATTAGGAGGTTTAGGGGAGGAAATTTCGGCTAGTATCATGGGAGTAAATGGGGAAAAGGTTTCGGCTGAACTAGGGGGAAAAGGTTAATGCTTAATTCAATTTTCCTAAATTACAAAATGGTTTTATTTTACTAATTCCATTTTACTTATTTACAAAAGTGTATTGTAAACTTGTACATGGTCCATGCGACTTCGTAACGTGTGATATTCATATTGTAGACATAAGTGTGAGTCGAATATTTTATCTAGTATACTTTGGTCATTACGTGTTTAACGAGCTTGACATATTTTACGTAATTTACAAATATTAACCTTGAGGGTAAAATAGTCTTTTTATACGTTTTAGATTTTTATGGTTTTACAACTCTTCCCCTCTAAAAGAAAAATTTTCGTCCTCGAAAGTTGAAGTCGCAGAAGTACCTGGAGACTTACAAGTTCTAGGAAGATGTAGCAATCCATAGTTTTACACAGATCATAACGATTTCAGTTTCAAAGCGTACCAAAACTTACATGTAACAGATGTCGGTGAGAATCTCGCAAAGAGGTACAGAATTCCAAACGAACATGAGGAGTGACAATTAACGAGTATAAGTTCCAGTCCATTCACGTACCAACCCCATGCATTTCCCAAGATGTCGTATGATTCCAATAAGTTCAGATTATATGATCTCGGTATTATCACGTTGATCAGGCGTCATAATACTTGCATCACATAACGAGTTCTTATTGTCATCATATTCTGCCTTGGGTCATGACAACCACATAACCAATATCACAACAAAACAGAAAACATACAGGTAGCAAGTAATATACTAAAGCAGACCAGATACACATTCATGCAGCATATAACGCATCAAACCAACTTACCATACCACAAAAGAGATAAGGCCACCAACTTGCTCAAAACGGTTCCTCATGACTCATCACTGACGATCCAAAAGAAAAGCTGAGATATCACCAAAATGCTAAACGATAAAACTTCACGATTCAAACCGAGTTCTGAACAAATCAAGGAAAGGTAATGCCGATCAAAATCACATAGCATGATATCAAACCGCCTCAAAACGCATGACAAACGAATCGGAGTAACACAATCGCGCCAAATCATATGAAGTAGATGAACCTTCTCGGACACCGGTGAATCTTGTCTCCGTCTTTGCACCTCCGGTTGATCCGTCCGGCTCCGCCCGACATCCGGCGTCTCGGCGACATCACGATTGGTTGCGGCTTACGCTTGAACCTCTCCGAGTGTTGCGGCAATGCGGGGTCGGCACCATCATCTTGGCTCTAAGAAATCTCCATCTAACGATCGACAAGCGGATGTGCGAAATTAAAATAGCAAGATCGAATGCGAAAGAAGAAGGCCAAATCATTGAAGACAAAAGAATATCGAAGTCAATCGAGCGACAATCAAAAGGAATCGAAGAGATCGAGCAGACGGAAGCCTAATGTCTACCCAAGTCCTCAGGTCAATCCTAAGGTCAACAAGGCGAAACACAGGCTCACGATACCATAATTGTAACACCCCAACCCGACAAGGGTAGAAGCGTCGCATACGGTGTCATATCGAACATACAATTAAAAGCGGAGTCTTAAGAATAAAGTATCAAGTCATTTAAACAATGATTTACGGAAAATTACAAAACCCAAAATGTATAAGATAAAATGAAATCTCAAAACAAAAGCCCGCAAAATAAGTCCAAATAATAAGGTAACTAAGGTTGGTCCACTCGGATAATCCAACTCTCACCCATCAAAGCCCATCTTGAACCTAAAACACAGTCATGGGAAAAGAAATGCGGTGAGCTTAAAAGCCCAAAGAGCGAGATATAACAAAGCGAAGCTAAATAAAATCGAAATGCAAAATGAAACAAGGAAGCGGATAACAAAGTCGCGTGAATGAGAATAATGAGTCAAAGAGGATCTGCGAACACAATTATCGAGATATCCAAAACGAGCAGATAACAAGGAGGTGAAGCAAAGCAAAGCATCGATGACATATAAACATGCACATACAAACCGAGGCATACAAAGGCGAAACATAAGCAACATAGCGGCGTCACATCTATACAACATATATGTCATACAATCAATTCGAGAATTCGGAGACATACCGTAAGCAGATGTCTGAGGAAGCGGAAGCAATTAATTAATAAGTGAGCATGGCAATTCACACGGTCAAAACCCTTAGTTGAAGACATAATCGTTATCATAACGGTAGTCAAAACATGGCGGTCACGTAACAAGTAAGGATCGATATGAACACTATAATTAAATGAATTAAATACATAGCGGGCAATTAAACAAGTTAACAAGATAGACTTCATAAGTTGAACCATTTACCCAATCAAACCGTAGCATAAGCAAATGCAAACATGGCGGTCAACAACAAGCGAGATAAGGACACCACGGATAGTCATAGTCCACTGAGATTAATTGAGCGAGGTACAAAAGATAAACAAATCAACAATCGATTTCACACAATCACGGTTACTAGACAAATCAAAGGATCACATAACGATGAAGATAGCATATCATCGGATGACAACGGTAAATCTTATATCGCATACATACATATCATCTGAGTAATTAGTAGTCATATAAACATGAATATCATAATCAAATCCAATAACATATAATAACCCGATGCGTGAATTGAGCGATAATCGGAATTAACGGAATGAGAGTGTGACAGATCAAAGCAATGGAATGTATATATCTTGGTAGTAGAGTGAGTCATATAAGGGTACATAGAATGTGGTGCGTTGGGGAATGTAGAAGGTACAATATAGGTATATCAAAAGTGTAAGGGTTATCAAAAATCTACCCGAGCCCTAAACATATCATATCATATCATATCATATCATATCATATCATAAGTAGCCATTGTATTCGGAGGTGGCCTCGGAATACCATACATAGTGGAGGAGACCTCGGTAACAAATGGAGTAGCTAGCTCCCGAATTGTGAAGACGCCGGATTGCACCCGACATCATTCACCATATATATCTCCAAACAGATCAAATCCTTGAAACATATCATATCTAGGATGCATCCATACGCCCCCAATGGCCAAATCATATACATATAGTGAGCTCATAATCATATCATATCATAATAGGGGACGGTGTGTATCATCACTCATACACACTGGAGTCATGCCATTGGTGCATCAATGACACGGTCATGTTACCTTCATGACTAGGAAAACATATTTGGCTAGGGTATCAAACTGACGGGTCAAAGCATAATCATATCATATCATAAGGGTTCATATCAAAGGTTCAGAAGTAAAAGTTTCAAATCAGGTTTCCATAACATAGTTCATAATCAGAGGTTCGTAATCAGATGGTTCATAATCATAAGGTTCATAATCAGATGTTCATAATCATAACAAACGAATATCATAGCGAACATAATCATATCAAAGGATTATGTCAGAATCATATCAGAAGGATCATAGCATAAGGAAATCATAGCAAAGGAATATCATAAGTAAAGTAAAGTCGAGGATCAAAAAGTCAAGAGAAATCCCTACTGAAAAGGGATAGAATATCTGTACCTCAATCGAGCAAAGAAAGCAGAAGTAAGGTCACACGATGAATCAATCCCGCCGTCCAGAACCTATGAATTAGATAACGCTTATTAAGATCGGATTACTTAATTTAGACGGCTTTCCATTTTTAGCAGGTTTCTACTTTTAGTAACTTTCCATTTTTGGTAACTTTCTATTTTAGGCAAGTTTTCCATAATTAGTAGGTTTCCATATTAAGCAGCTTTCCAAAAATAGCAGGCTTCTATAATTAGCAGGTTTAGTCATAAATGATATAATTTAGTGTCATATGAAGTTAAGTGATGAAAATGAGTATTATCGTAGTTTAAGGGTCAATTACGACAAGTTTTACCAATTTAGGGTTTAAAGCGTAAATATTACAAAGTATAGAGTCTCAAGTGTAAATATAACAAGTTTACCTATTTTACTCATTTAACCCTTTGGTAGCGAGTTTCTTAGACATGTTTTAACATTTATACGGTACATCATATTGCAAGAATCATGCGCATGAAAAGGACTTGAATTGACCAGTTTCACGGTGAAAAAGGAGACGAGACGAGAGGTGACAATGATACCTTTGTAGCGTGCATGAGAGGAAGAAACGATAACCAAAAGAAAACGATCCAATCCTCCTTGGCCTAGCCATTACCCACGACCAGATTCATCACCAAAGTAGCCTCCCTTTGGTCCCATTAACCCACGACAGAACCACTCTAGAACCCACGAAAATGGCAGCTTTGAACCCAAGACTCATGATCACATGCACCACCATCATGACCCTCTTGACTCACGCTTTCAACACCCTTTGCTGGTTGCCTGAACCGAATAAAATGGAAGGTTTCCTCCTTTTTTTTTATTTATTTTTTCTTCCTACCGTCACATTTGGTTTAGGAGTGTTTAGGGTTTCTTTATTGGCTTAGAATGAATAAAAAGGGAAATGAATAAAACGTGATTAGGAGGTTTAGGGGAGGAAATTTCGGCTAGTATCATGGGAGTAAATGGGGAAAAGGTTTCGGCTGAACTAGGGGGAAAAGGTTAATGCTTAATTCAATTTTCCTAAATTACAAAATGGTTTTATTTTACTAATTCCATTTTACTTATTTACAAAAGTGTATTGTAAACTTGTACATGGTCCATGCGACTTCGTAACGTGTGATATTCATATTGTAGACATAAGTGTGATTCGAATATTTTATCTAGTATACTTTGGTCATTTATGCGTTAAGTGTTAAACGTGTTTAACGAGCTTGACATATTTTACGTAATTTACAAATATTAACATTGAGGGTAAAATAGTCTTTTCATACATTTTAGATTTTTAGGGTTTTACATCTGAACCGCCTAAGGATCCCAAGCCTCCTCATGTCTCCTCCTCATCGGACTCATCATCTCACTCATCACCACCACCATCAAAGAAGTCAACGGATCATCATCCAAATCGGTGAAGAAACCACCTAAATCTTGGATTTCTCGGACTCATGAAAGAATTGTGAAAATTTGTCAACAAGTCGGAAAGAAGGACATACTTTACGAAAACTGAATTGGTTTCTTGACCAAATTCGATGCTTAAATGATGAGAAAGACAAGATGGAGAAAGAAAGGGAATTCGAGAAGTTCATGAAGAGTCATTGTAAGAGGAACTGAATGAAATGATCGAAGGTTACACTAACAAGTACCTTGGGATATCGTTCCTAAAGTCCAAAAGGAACTGGAGAAGGCAACAAGAGATCATACCCACAAGTTTCTTCTCGACCTTTGTCCCGGTGTGACTAGAGAAGTATTTTCGGACAACTACTTTAACATCGTCGCATTGGTTAAACATACAATGGCCAAAGAAGTCGATCTCTCTCGAATGAAGGTTAATCGATAAACTAGTGATGCAAATGTCAAAGCAATGCGGAGCGTTTACTCGGATGAAGCTAAATTTTCGAAGGTCTACTTGCTTTTCAACTCGACTCATCATGCAAGGAGTCGGTGATCAACCCAACGCCAAGAGATGGCGATGATAAGGATAAAGACTACGCACCTAAGCGTCTGAAAAATCGGTAAATCTTCTTGATGCCACCTCCTCTTGATGGACTTCTTCTCAGCGAAGTCTCCTCCACTCGGTCTTCTATTGATAAACCTCGGGGCGATTCGAGTTACCACCCCGACTCAAAAAGCAGTGATTACTTTGGTATACGGGTGGTGGCGATGAAGAGGTCCTGAGCCCCACAACAACCCACCTCACCCAAACAAGTGCGAAACCAAGATCATCCTCAAGGCCTTCCAAAAGAAGAAGAAGCGACTCACTGAAGTCGTATCATGGCTAGATGACGATAAACCAGAAGAGTTTGAATGGTTCTCAACACTTGTCAATCAAACTCCTTACCCCGATGAGGTCAAGACTTGGTAGACGGTTCTACATTGGAGCACATAAAACTTTTGCAAGAAAAGTTCCATGTGAAGAAAATGACGAAATCGAGTTGAAGCGAATCAAGAATGAAGCGTTTCAACTTCTAACGAGACAGACTCGAAAGCGCCTCGAGGTCAAATATCATCTTGAGAACATCGCTCGAGCTATGTCTAACAACATGGATTGGCTCAATCCGGAAGCAAACATTGAATTCACACAAAGGGACAACCTCCATACTACAATCGATTGGACCAAACCCCTACCGACCATTGGCCAAGCGGGCGAACCACGGATTCCCTTCCGATACTTCTTTAACGAGACATGGATTTTCTCTTACGGTAGCGATGGTTCGCGAAAATACGCTACATCATTGACTCTTCCATTCCAGTGACTATTTACTCAAATTGCATTGCTATCGAGGAACGTCAAATCACTTGTTTTCGACAACGTGCAAGCATCGACCAAGATGCATTGTATGGGATTCATCATTGGCACGAGCAGAAGAATCTACTACGGTCGCTTGGTTTAGAAGTCTCAACACGCAGTGTATAGTTCTAAGGACATCGTGGCCATCAAACACGTTGATCTCAAGGCTAAGTGGGACTATACATTCTTGAAGAATATCATAGTCAAAAGACAAGATGAGCAGGACTATGGATTCTCCGAGGTGACTTTGAGAACTTATCTCTCAACGACATCGAAGACATGTACCTTGCCAAAGTGCGAGGGTCGTATGAGACAATTCTCGGACGTTCAACGTGAATTTATCAAGTCGGTTCTCATCTTCATTAGGCGCATCGTGATCAAAGAACGTGTTGAAGATATCCGGATGGTCATTGAATCTTATCGACGCGTGTCAACCTCACCCTCAACGCTTACTCTTCCCGATCTCAACCAGCTATCTCAATATACACTCATCGAAGAAACCTTCGGCGTTGTTTACCATAGTGAACTTCAAAGAAACGCTTAATGGCGTGTAATGAGCTCCACAAATCGGGAATCATACTTTGAAGGCGGTTAGGGACGGATTGGCGTCTGAGGTTGAAGGATATCGCTTGAAAGTTGGGTCTCTAATGGAATTCTCGGGAAAGGAGGATGTGAGAAGGATCAACACCATGATTGATGAATGGTTGTTCGAAGGGAACAGTTCGAGCGATTGGAGAGCTATGTTGGTGGTGAGCCAGAGAAACATCACCGGCCAGCATACTGCGCAATCACGGGAATATCACCGCACTTCACGGTACCCGTGAATTGTTTCCTTCATATAATTTTGGATGTGTGATTATATATGTCAATGGCTTGTGCACACATAACAGATGTATAACCCGTAATTGTCAAGAAAGGACCACGTAGTGCGCCTCGGTGCCACATCCTTATAAAAGGAGCGAAAGCTTCTTATTTTGAGTAAAACCTATCAAACCTTTCATTTTTCAAGGTTTTGCTCAAAACACAAGTACTTCCCATATGATTTTTTCAAAACCTCAACCGTTTATATCCCTAGTTGAGGGGAGTATTTGAACTAAAACTTTGTTCACAAATTGTTCATAGTGGTCATCTTCCCGCAACACTCGAAATGGTCATATTTATTCTCAACCATTCAAAATAACATTTTATATGCCATTTTGAGGGGAGAAAATTGTGTGATAAGAAATATGTTACACCAAATGCAAATGAATCATGTACCTCGGACTTAACCAACGAATTGACGGTACTAAAGCTGTTAGTAACTCGAAAAGACTTGTCTCGGACGGGTAATAATTTCAAGCTAGTTCGCTAGTAATGTAAACGTGTCTCGCAAAGGACTTGTCCAAGTAGAAAGTACCATTCGAGAAACTCTTGATAGACATGAAATCGACGGTATGACAACCCTTCGAGGTTTGTCTACACCTTCAAGGTAGTTATTAGAGCTAGTTGTCACCTAAAGGCGACAATGTAACTCTTTAACTATGCAACGTAACCGTGTCTCGCTGGGGATTGTCTATCTTGATGGATCAATTCAAAAGTGCGCGCTTTTCCTCACCGTGCATTTAACCATTAAAACTATTAAGCACATGTGGAGGGGAGTATTTATGCAAACATCATCTCTCGCGATGGTTCAAACATGTTTTTTCATTAACAAACCCTTTGAGAGATATTTTCACATCTGATGGTTTTAATGGCAAACATAGGTTAGTCATGGGTTATAAGGTGACTAAGGTTAGGAATAACCATCCTATGATCCGCCAGAGCGGAGGGATCTACCCAAGGACACTACCATCGCTTAGTGTTAGAAGTCCTTAGGAATGATTGTAAAGGGAGAAATGAGAATCGGAGAAAGAAGGAGTTGAAGAATAAAAAGAAATGTAAAGTAAAGGGTGAAAAGAAACAGCCCTCCAGTTATTCAACTTAGGGCGATAACGGTTCAATTCATATACTCTTGGTTGTCACTTAGTGACACCGGTATTGAAGATTAAAGTCGTCATGGACCCAATGGCGCATGCACTAAACCTTCTTAGCCACTCAAGTTTTTCTCAGCGAGCTTGTTTCATTCTCACAGGGAACCCTACGTAAACTATTGGCTTTCTCTTGAGATCACCGGTATTGAAGAAGGAGACCCTCTCCCTAGTCTCCGCTCGGAAAACCAAACGCACTATTGAGTCTAGAGCCACGAGATTCATCAAAAGATCTCTTAGGAACACTTGACATTTAATCACTTGATGATCAACAAATAAGATCATCGATGGTTCATATCGAGTCCTTCACGGATCTTAGCAATGGTCGAGAACACTTATGAGAGGTTCACATCCGTGATCCTCGGTGATTGAATGGAAACTCCGCCAGGTCAACATCAAACAGCCACGACAAAGAGGTTGCCGGTAACTCCCGTGGATTACGCGGAGTGTGTCTCAAACGGTCTGATCGTGAGGTGATGCTTGATGTACCTCAACGACTCATCTCGAACTGTAGATGTACTTCGGTACATCGCGTTATCTCACTTGTGGGACTCCAGTTCGAGAACGGCCTTTGTAAGAATTAGAGTTGTGTTTTCACACTATCTTTGTTAACACTCTCAAGTTCAAACTTGTAAGTCGGAAACCGCTTATTACAAACCGTTTGAAATGTTTTCTTATGGAAGCTCGGAGCGGAATGATCGTCGATTCTTCTCATGCTCACGCCAACATCATCACTAATGGAGCTCTATTCGAATGCAACACAACAATCGAATGATTCTTCATCAATAAAAGAATCTACAAAGTCAAAGATTCTGAGAACTTCATCGGTTATTGATTACCAACGCCAAAGAGCGTGTGAGCATGTTGAAGAATGACGTGAGACACCGGAGCGTGAAAGCGCACTGAGGCGCATCGATGTAGACAACAACATACTATCACTTTCACCACAAAGAACAATGATCAAAGAACAAAGTTAATGATGACGTCGAAGCATAACTGCTCAAAGATAACTCTCTCTACACCGGGAGATTGTTCGAATCAAGACAATTCCTCTCACAAGAAAGAAGAATGTCGAAGATCGTCACGACTACTATTACATCAATGCCTTCACCATTTACATTCATATATACTTGAGGGAGATTGTTGGAATCACTCCTAAACTGTATTTCAAGTATTTATATTTCATATGTAATAGGTAGCTTTATTATGGCCTTTATGTTCATTTAGGTCAAGCTTATGTAGAAGGCCCATAAGCTTAGGCCCAAGCCCAATAAGGAATAGGGAAGGAGAGGTGTTGCCCTAGCTCCTTGCCTATATAAACAATGTAATGACCCTCACTGAGGTTGGTTGTTCAAGTTTTCTTTCACATACATCTTATTCATAACCGGTCATAGTATCTCGTGTGTGTGTGTGGTTTTACTTGTTCATCCGCCTTCATCTCTTTCTCTATAACTTGTGTTTGTAAAACTAGTGACCTAACAATTTTAGAATCCAACTAGAACCATTTCAAGGATGAGAAAAGCCTAGACTCACTAAAGTATTACTTAAGATCTTAGTCAAATTGCCTCTTGATTTATCAACACATCTAAACTCACCATATTTCCGCTTCAATTAATCACAAACTATTTCTCATCTCTCAAAACACTTAAGAGGACAAATTAAACAATTTTAGGAAATTGCTTCTAGTCATTTTATCTCAAAGTAAGACAAAATTAGTTTTCAATTCTTGTGATTTTAAGAATTTTTCTTAATATCACCTCAAGCTTAATCGATCACTAGGATCATTTATTATGACTTGACACCACCAAAACTCTTAGTGTTATCCTTGGACATCCATTGGTAGTCATCTTGTCCCATTCTCCTTCCATAAGAAGCAATCATCTGCTATAACACTTATTACCTTTGATCATTCAAGCACCCTTTCATCTTAAACACTTAGGAGAACTGAAACATTCAAAATGAGATAGGCTTTAGCTCTTAGAAACCTCATTTCAAACTGTCATAAGCTATGAGACCGAATCCCTAGGATTAGTTTAGCCGGATCCTCCAGGAGGAACCGTGGGATCTGGGTGACGGTTTGTGTCAAACATTGCTAAAACAATCATTTCAACTCATCTTCCTAACTCAAACACTCCATCTAATCTTAAATGAATTCCTAGATCAGTGAAACTCTGAATCTCAACCTTGTGCATGTTAATGATCACATTTCCAAGAACATTAGTGGATTAAGTCTTAAATGCAAATTGCCAAGTTCTTCCCTTTATAAGCCATATGCTAAAAACACTTTAGTCATCAAACACAAACACAATCATCAGCAATTGCAACCATCTCCCTTAGTCATTTCATCATGAGAAAGGCTCCTAGTGCTAACTCATCCACTCAAGAACCACCCAAGAAACTTGCTAGAATCATACATGAAGTTTCCTCAACCGAATCCTCTCCGGTTAAGTCCACCAATGCTAGGATTTCCCCCACACCAAGGAAACCAATCAAACTAATCCCTAAGAAGAATGTTCCCACTAGGATTTCATCACCAAACTCTACTATACCAAACATACCTTCTACAACTCAACCAACATCATTAGTGCCTAGAGCCACCTCACAATCATCTCCACATTCTCACAATGTAGAAGATTTACCTTCTTGGCCATCTCATATTTCACCATTACCAACAAATTCACTTGAAAGGTTGATCAACAAAATCAAAGTGTTGAATCAACACTTGCTCCAATAGCAAACTCTCGTTCCCCAATAGTCCATTTTGGATTATGAGAAGACATCAAAGTCAACCACCCGACCACATGGAAGTTGATGCTTCTTTACCTCTACCTCAAACATTGTAGAGCCATCACTTATTGAGCCTCCGCCAATTCCTCCTTCATTTGAAGATCCTCAACCCACTTCACTTGAACTTCCACTTCAAGAAACTCAAAACCATGACAAGGATTGCTATCATTGTAAACATGTTGAAAGATTGATACATGAACTACGTGAAGAGCAACGTTTCATGTTTCATCACCTCCTCGAACATTTTGAAGAGGTCAACAAGCCTAAACTACAATGAGCATCATAGTCACAAGCTCAAACTTAGAATGATTAGGCAAACATAAATCGTCCTTGATCATCATTAAGTTTTTAGAATTTTGATAACTCATTAGCATTAGTAGCGTTTGTATGGTTAATTCATTCTCTTAGTTTTAGAGATCTAGTTGATCATCTCTTGTCTTTATTGAATGAATATCTATATGCCACATTTGTTATATTCTTTATGTGTTATGCTTGATACATCATATACTATTTCACATATTCACTAGCATTGATTGAAACACTCTCATTGCTGAAGAAACTGTCAACAAACAGCCGGATCCTTAAAAAATGCCTAGCCGGATCCATCCAAGAAGGGAACCGCGGGATCCGTGGATCAGAAGTACAAACTTCTACTAACTTGTGTTTTATTTGCAGGAAATTATGCACTATAGTCTTGTTTTCTAACATTTACTTTGTAGATTTTCAAAATAACACATGAAGACTTTGACACCATAAAGCTAGGGGGAGCTTTGTGTCAAACGTAATTGCAAAAACATTTGCAACTTAATCCGATTTTGGACCATACTTCATGACACCCCATTGCATCTTTGCAATCTTCAAGGGGGAGCACATTTTCGTCACTTAGACGAACCATGTGCAAACTTAATAGCAAACACAATTAGTTCATTTTACTTCATGTCCTTGACGCTTTTTCACGTGGATGGACTCGTCGAGGGAGTTAAGACGAGTACCATTCTCGCACTTGCTCTCTTTATATTTTTACATACCTTTTCTTATAAAAATTGTGTTAGTTTCTTTTAACACTTTTGTTTCAACAAAAGGGGAGAAAGTAAAACTACAAATTCAAACTTTTACAATTTTTAGATTTTCCTTAAAATAATTTTATGTTTTGTCATCAACAAAAGGGGAGATTGTTAATACAAATAAGCCGTAAAACGTTTATTTATATTTTACGATCTTCTAATGTTTTGTCGATAACAAACGTAAAATCATTTAACGAAACAAATAAGAATACGTAAATAGTTTGAGTTAATAGTTTCCTAACACACTTACGTTTTACATAAAACACTAAAACAAGTATTAGTGTTTTAATGATTTAGATATATATGTACAACAACTAATGTTTACATATTGGGTTAGCTTACATACTTAAACTAAGTATACTAAAATGGGTAAAAACATGTAAACACTAAAATGGGTAAAAACTAGCAAATGGTATTGACCCATAACCCATGGTTTTATATATACCACTTAACCAACTTCATTGTATCTAGAAAGAAAACCATGGATCAACCCATAACCCATGACCCATGACCCATAACCAAAAATACCCATGGGCAAAGGGCGTTCCCACGGATCCTCGGCTTTGTGCTAGCGGATCCCAGTGGAAGGGATCCGTGGGATCCGGGGAACAATAGAGAATTTTCTATAAATAGAGAGCCATTTCTTCCTTTCTATGCATCACTTTACACACATACTTCCCCCAAGTATTCTAACCCTCTAACCTCAGATCCAAGTGATCTATGTAGTTTGTCTTTTGTTTTTGTGTGATCTTCTAGGTTCCTCTAAAAGGAGAGATCACCACTTCTTGAAGACGTGCAAGCTCAAGTCCATGAGTTGCCATGCTTCCTCATCATCAAGACAACTAAGGTTCTCTTGTTGATAGTTCTTCCTTTCTCCATAGATGTTGGGTTGAAGGCATTAGTGAAGAATGCCAAAAGTGTCAAGATGAAAGCATTAGTGAAAGGTGCTCATCATCCGTTGTCAAAGCATTAGTGAAGAATGCTAAAGGTGTCAAGACGAAGGCATTAGTGAAGGGTGCCAAGCGTTGTGTCAAAGGCATTAGTGAAGGATGCCGATGAATCAAATCAAGTTGCATTTGGGAAGAATGCCTAGGTCGTATAATCGATGAGGTGCATCATTATACATATAAGTATTTGTTTATTTCCAAGGATGGTGATATCCTTGATGATATTGTACGAAGGAATGGATCTCCTTGATATTAGGTGTTGTGTTGTGAAGGGTAGTAGTTCCTCCATAGTAATGGAACTAGGTGCTTAGACTAGTACCTAATAAAGGGTAGGCGACGTTGTTATAGGATTAGTTCTCCTTGGTGTGAAAGAACTCGGTGGTTAGCCTAGCACCGTATAAAGGGTATGCGACGTTGTGTTAGGTGTGGTTCGCCTTGGTGTGAAAGAACTCGGTATTTAGCTTTGTATCGGAAAAAGGTTAAGCGAAGTTGTGAAGGCTTCTCCGCCATAAGGAGATTGGTGTAGTGCTTACGAACTCTCGAGTAGGTGACTCGGGGAGTGGAGTAGGGCAAGGAAGGTGTCCTTGTAGCCGAACCACTATAAATAACTTGTGTCGTGGTGATGTGCTTCTTACTCTTTGTCTTTCATTACACGTTTATATATCTATCTATCAACGTCCAACATAAACAACCAAATAGATTGACATAAGTGGATCTAAATATTTAAAAGGAAGTTTTAAATTGGTAAAACTATTCAACCCCCCCTTCTAGTTTTCCACAGGTTTGTCACCACGGCACGAGCTGCCATGACGCCACCCACGGTATGGTCCTCGCGCCATAGACTCGGCTTGTGGGACTGCACGAGTGCCGCCAGTTCATTGCACTGTAGGCTCTAAGCATGATTAATAGGCACAACAATAATTTTGTATCCACTTTAATGTATAATATACATCTTTTTTTATATTTAACAAATATATGGTTGACAAGATATTTGATGGAATAATGTGATATGTTTCAATAGTGTATATAGCAACCACACTAGGCGGTGGTATTTTCACTCTCTTTTGGTGGTCTTAACCATTGAATGCAATGCAGCCCAAAATCCCTCAAATGGATCAAAGGTGGGGCCCTTCGCGTTAAAAACGGCTACTTTGACATATTTCAAAAAGATTATAAAATTTTATCATTTTATTTATGTATAAATACCCCATTCCCATCTTTTTTTATACGCACTTTCTCATTCTATCTTATATTTACTCTATTAATCTCTTTTATTAAAAATGTCTCAAAACAAATAAAAAAATAAATCCCCGAAACAATGTCGACAGCCAATCGTCCAAACACACAGCTCAAATTTCCATATCGGTAACTCACCATGGGTAAAATTTTGAGCCCCATCATTTGTTTACAGAACACGAGACCCACAATACCAAAACACACAATACGAAAACCAAACATTCATACCTCCACAACAAAATATGTATCAACTACAAATGTATCAATCGCAAATCTATCAACCACAAATGTATGGCCCGTCACCACTGATAAGGTTTTAAAAGGTACCATTTTGAGGGGTCGTTTAAGCCCTTATTTGATCACTTTTGTATCCGTTATTGCTTAATATCTTTCCTTTTCACTTTTAGGTCTCTTGAAGGCAAAATCTGGAATGGCACTTATTTGAGACGAAAAGGCGAATATACGAAGAAAATGGCCAAAGTCGAATCGAGACACTCAAAGTCACCGAAAATAGAAGGCGACGGCGTCGGTGTTAATTATGACGCCGTCGGAGGATTTTGTGACGATACGAAGCCAAAACCCTATTTTCAAGTGACGACGCGGGCTTTAAAAGAGTAGCCGTTGCTACTCGACGGCCTAGATGCAACCTGACGACGCCGGAAAGTCAAGAGGACGGCGCCACGACATAAGGTGACGCCGTCGCAAGATTAACGTGGCCAAGATAAAACCCTAATGACGGCGACACGACGGCGTCACAAAACATAAGGTGACGCCGTCGCATATGTACTATTATATATAGAATCCGAATTTTCGGTTTTAAGAGTCTTTTGGGTAAAACCTAAAACCGAACCAAGGGTGTCTTGTACAGTATTTTAGGGTTCTAAACCCTATCTTACATCAAGATAAGTATTTACTTCATCAATTTAATTATGTCTTTGATTATTTGTGTGTATGCTTGCATGTTCTCCATGTCCGGCTAATTTATTTGTGTGTTTGCTTAAGGAATATGAAACTTAATTATTGAATAGTGATTGGTTGTTTCTTATCTTAGTTGATTAATGATCTAGTAATGCGATAGGTCATTCGTTGTGTACTTAATGCTTGATTCATCTTTGTGAACCTTAGAATATAATTACCGAGTAGTTGTAAGCTAAACCATCCAAAGAGTGCCTTAGAGTAAGAGTTTATTATCCCTAGTGGGTTTGTAGACGAGACCCTTTGGTAAGTTCAAAGAGTTAGGGAGAAACGATACCCTAGAACTTTAGACACACAACGCAACTAAGAATAAGGACGTGACAACTCAACCATCAATAGAAGATAATTAAGGAGTAGTAAAACCTAAGTAAACACATCTTTAAACTATCATACGAGCACACATTAATTAGACATAGACTACTACCACCTTAGTTTAGATAATTAGATAATAGTAGAGTAATCGGTGAAATACCAACCCCCAAATCCAATACCCGAGATTCAGTACTTTTCAATTTCCTAAAAACATAAAAAGATAAAAATAATCTTCCTAAACCTTAACCTTAGCGTAGTAACTTCTCACTAGCATTCCTATTCCCTAGAGAACGATATCAATACCGTGGCTTACCCTAATACTACACTACAACGATTAGGTTCACCGCCTAGGGTGTTGAAAAACTTGTTCGATGAAAAGGAAGTTCCTTTGACCCGAACGCCGCATAAGCGTATCAAGTTTTAGGCGCCACGGGAATAAAATAGCTAGTTAGTAGTCCACCTCGCTTAGGTTCTTTGCTTGATTCCTATTAAGTAAATTTTTCTCATTTTAGCTTCCTCTTAGTCTATCCCCTTCTTCGTGACCTTTGTTCGTAACACCCATCACTTTTCATCATGGAAGGTGATAACCAACCACCACTCATCAACCCACCACCAAATGACCCGCCAAGAGCCCGTACTCTTGGTGAATACTCAAGACCAAGCCACCTAGGCTATAGGAACACCATTGAGCTTCCCGAACTAGCCCAAACTACGGCCCTGCGATCCGACACCATCCGGTTGGTGCAAAACGGATGTGCATTCCATGGAATTCGCTCAAGATCCAAATCAACATCCGAGGATTTCTCAAAATTGTCGATTCCATCGACCTTGATGCTACTACTGGGAGACCACGCTACTGCCTCTTCCAATTATCTCTACGGGACCAAGCTAGTAATTGGCTTGAGCGACTTTCCGCCGGCCCATCTCAAGTTGGGATGATCTTACCTCTCGCTTCCTTGCTCAATTTTTCCCACCGGGAGAACCACTAAGCTTAGGAATGACATCTTGATGTTCCAACAATGTCAAGGTGAATCTCTCTACGAAGCATGGACTCGATTCAAGGACTTACTTCATAAAGTCCCTCATCACGGCATTGATCTTTGGCTCCAAGTCCAAATCTTTTATGATCATGTCAACTTCCCCACTAAGTGATCCATTGACCAAGCGGCCGGTGGAAAACTTAGTTTTCTCACCGCGGAAGAATCATGGAGTATAATAGAGGACCTTGCCCTCTACGACAACGAAAGTTGGGATGACCCCCGTGAGCTACCTAAAACCGTCAAGGCAATCTCCTTGCCTTCCATCAACTCACAACCTTCCGACCGTAGGATGATCGAACTTGAAGATCAAGTTAAATTCCTCATGAGTTCCTACGAAAATCCTAATTCTTCACACCATGTGAACAAAGTTTCTTCCTCGTGCGAGCCGTTTTGTGATCCTCATAACACGCCAAGACTAGCACCGATCCCCGAACACGCTTCGCTGACTACGCATCCTCGGCGTATTAATGGAGCGGGATGAAGATTTCCTACAACACCGGACCTAGGAATTTCAATGAAACCCGTGAGGCATGGAAAAGCAAGCCCGACTTCATCGGGGACAAACCAAAGAATTCACCTCTAATGATTTCTCATGGCCCCACCTAACGGTCCTAACCAACAAAACATCGAAGGGATGTTGCAAAACCTAATTGCATCCCAAGAAACCCAAATGGCTAAGGTCTCGGACCGCTTTAACCATCAACAAGCCGAGATGGATAGGAAGATAGACAACCTTTTGAAAGCCATAGCCAATAGTGATAGGAAGGTTAGTGCTATCTCAACTTTCGAACATTCAGGTATAGAGATTAAGGATCCAAGCAAGCTAACTAAGCACGTTCAATTCGTCAATACCATCGTCTTAGTGAAACCTGATAGAACAGATGACGAAGAGGACCATACGCTTGTGAATAATGAAACACCCGAGGAAGTAGATGAAGTAGACATTGACTATTTCAACAAATTTCCTATGGAAGAACTATCTCGCCACCCTCACTTAGTGCGTGACCTCCATCACATGTATGTTAGGAGAAGCCCTAGAATCAAGTTTGGGAACCCTTGGAATCTTAACATACCATGTTGCATAGGACACCTTTTTGTGGCAAAAGCCTACATTGATCGCAAATCCCCAATCAACATAATGACTAGCACCTACTACAATTGGGTAATGAAGCCTATTCCAACTAGGCAAGACCCCGATAATCCTAGGGTTAAGTGCAATTTTCTTGGTAGAGTTAAGGGATTGCCCGCTTATGTAGGTAGTTTCACGCCCCTACGGACTTCATAAATGTGGATGATATTAGCACGCCATAGACTCTAGCTTGTCCCACGTTATTCTAGGAAAACCTTTCATAGAAAGCACCGGATGACCTATGACCCTCGTTAGGAGTAGTGCGATTCAAGGATGAGAACGACGACATTGCTTACCAAATGCCGCTTAAGATTGAGAAGTTTTCATCACTCTCTAATGATGAAAAGGAACTTAAGTCTGTCGGTCTATTACGGTGAATGATAAGGATAGGGAAAAGGGAGTAGATTATGTTATGACTAAGATTTTCGGGTTCTATAAGGATTGTTTGAACTTAGGACCGAAATATAGGACCGAGTGGGAGAGGACGAACTCTTAGAGAGGTGCATCATAGACGCTTATACAACATGGAATCCTCGGTAGAGACCGCCAAGAGGGCGGTAATGAGAAAACGTAGGAGCACGACTACGAGTCTAGCTACAAGACTCTTAAATAAATAAAAGCGCTTAGTGGGATGCAACCCATGCTTAATTGTTTGCTTGTTAGTGTCATATATCTTTTATTAATTGTTTATCCTCATGTTTAAATTTGTAAAAATGCTTTATTTTGTTTTTAACCTCGCCTTAATTGCATATAAAGGTATTTTACATAAGGGATAAGTGTAGGGAGGATTACACACGCCAAAAGAAACGTAAACATGAGAATAACAATTAACTAAAAGATATGTATGTTTGTTTTTTCGAGTCAAATGCTTGTATCAAGTCATAATGGATGTTTTGCGTAAATTTTTCCGGAATCTAAAGATGTAAATTTTCCGAATTTTTTCGTAAAATCGCAGAACTGCTTTTTGTCGGGATAACCGACGGCGTCAGATTGCAACTGACGGCCGTCGAAGGAGTAAAACATCGATCTCGTTTTCTCGAGCTACTTATAAATTTTGGAATTTTCTGTGTCTTAATTTTCTTAGAAATTCAGAAACATCCATTCCACAAGCATTATATCCTAGTTTAAATCGAGTCTTATATATATTATTACCGCCGATTTTACGCGAAGGTTTCGTTTGTTTTCTTCAAGTGTGCAGTTTAGTTTGTCAAGAAGAAGTTACACAAGATTGGAAGGAGCTTTTCACGCATAATTCTTCTTGAAAGGATTTAACTACCACTTTACACGGATCCTACCGAGCTAACTGGGGAGTATTAGTTTCTTTAGTTTTGATTACCTTCTTTATCATAACTTTGATACTTCGGGAACATTGGGGACAATGTTCGGTTTAAGTGTAGGAGGGAAAATAAAGCGGAACTTTGAAACTATGCTTATCCTTGATTATTTGCTTTGTCCAATTGTGATTGTGTAATAAACCATGAGAAAATGTCGGTTCGGGTAATTTTGGCACCAAATTTAAAATTTTTATGACATATAGGGTGGGCCATTAGTCTTAACAAAAGCATCTCACGGATAGGAAGTTGCATGACTAGCACAAAAACCCTTTACCACCCAAATTCCACCCAAAATGTGAGGATCGCCTTAGATTAGTAGGAATTAAAAGCATTCATCTTCAATGCTTAGAGTGTGAACCGGTAGTATATTAGATTCTAGAACTTGTTTTGTGATGCATTCGAGATCGCAAGTGAGACTACACTTGTGTAGTTAGGAATAACTAAATGATAAGAGGCATTAGGATAACCCTTGTTTGATACCGTAATATAATTACTTCTTCCACATCGGTTGAGTAATTCCCCACACCCTTTGCGTTGTAATCATCTTTAGTACACGATACCCCTAGTTAACCCCTCGAGCCTATCCTTTTCGCGGTTCTCGTGATGTTTTGGTTTTTCCGAAATATCAATGAAGAGCATTGTTTACACCCCACCCCCAAATATACACCCAAATCGCCTTAGCCTACCCCTTATGCACTCACTTTTAGTGCAAATGTTTATTATCACCCTAAACCCTTAGTTCAATTATCGGTTGCTTGCATGAGTTGCTAAGTCGAGTCATATCCTTTGTATACGCTTTGGGACGATTGAGATTCATGGGAAAAGTTAAAGTTTATGAAATGACGGAAGGAACGTTAAATTCAAATTCCCTTTGTTTTGCGTAATAATGTACCCCAAGTGTTTTGATCTTTTCAATTCGGGTCAAATTAGTGTTAGAGTAATAAAACTCAAGTGTAGGGATGTGCCTATAAATCCCTATCATTTTGATGTTACCGTAGAGGATGGTAGAGTAAAAGTATATGAAAAAAAAAAAAAAAAATCGAAAAAAAATAGAAAAGAGAAAAAGAAAAAAATAGAATGTTAAAAAAAAAAAAAAAAAACATAAACATACGCTACCATCCTACATCTATCCTTTTAATTTATGTTTGTTTATTTCAGTTACCTAGAGTTTTAGAGTGTCGAGTCTTGGCTTAGCAACGCCATTCTTCGTATGCATTTAACATAGAGATTTTTGACTTGCCACCACTAAATAGCCTATCCCACCAAACCCTTATTTCCCTACCGTAAGCCTAACATTACAACCCTTTAAAAGACCTCTTTGATAGTCTTTCCTAGGTGCTTACGCCAAAGCGATGGAGGTTTGATCTATTCTCGCCTATGGTAATCTATGTACTAGGACCGGTTAATGAGTGTTTATCTTCCATTTCCTATTTGTTATATTTCATATATACACCCGAGAGAGATGCGAGTATCCAAACACCCCATGTGAGGTGCTAGTATGTCATTCCGTGCTTGTTATGACTTTTGAGGGCTTATATGTGTTGTGGACCGTTTTAAATAAATGCTTCATGACCCTAACTTATAAATTAATCACTAAAGCACATTTGCTTGAGGCAAAGCAAATAACAAGTGTAGGGATATTTGATAAGGTTTTAAAGGTACCATTTGAGGGTCGTTTAAGCCCTTATTTGATCACTTTTGAATCCGTTATTGCTTAATATCGTTCCTTTTCACTTTTAGGTCTCTTGAAGGCAAAATCTTGGAATGGCACTTATTTGGACGAAAAGGCGAATATCTGAAGAAAATGGCCAAAGTCGAATCGAGACACTCAAAGTCTGAAAGCAGTATGGCGACAGCGTCGGTGTTAATGTGACGCCGAGGATTTTGTGACGATACGAAGCCAAAACCCTATTTTCAAGTGACGACGTCGGGCTTTAAAAGAGTAGACGTTGCTACTCGGGACGGCCTAGATGCAACCTGCACGACGCCGAAAGTCAAGAGGACGGCGTCCACGGACATAAGGTGACGCCGTCGCAAGATTAACGCGCCAAGACGAAACCCTAATGACGGCGATACGACGGCCATTAAACATAAGGTGGCCGTCACATATGTAATATTATATATAGAATCCGAATTTTTCATTTTTAAGAGAGTCTTTTGGAGTAAAACCTAAAACCGAACCAAGGGTGTCTTGTACAAGATTTTAGGTTCTAAACCCTATCTTACATCAAGATAAGTATTTACTTCATCAATTTAATTATGTCTTTGATTATTTGTGTGTATGCTTACATGTTCTCCATGTCCGCTAATTTATTTGTGTGTTTGCTAGGAATATGAAACTTAATTATTGAATAGTGATTGGTTGTTTCTTATCTTAGTTGATTAATGATCTAGTAATGCGATAGGTCATTCGTTGTGTACTTAATTCTTGATTCATCTTTGTGAACCTTAGAATATAATTACCGAGTAGTTGTAAGCTAAACCATCCAAAGAGTGCCTTAGAGTAAGAGTTTATTATCCTAGTGGGTTTTGTAGACGAGACCCTTTGGTAAGTTCAAAGAGTTGGGAGAAACGCATACCCTAGAACTTTAGACACACAACGCAACTAAGAATAAGGACGTGACAACTCAACCATCAATAGAAGATAATTAAGGAGTAGTAAAACCTAAGTAAACACATCTTTAAACTATCATACGAGCACACATTAATTAGACATAGACTACCACCACCTTAGTTTAGATAATTAGATAATAGTAGAGTAATCGGTGAAATACCAACCCTCCAAATCCAATACCCGAGATTCGTACTTTTCAATTTCCTAAAAACATAAAAAGATAAAAAATAATCTTCCTCAACCTTAACCATAGCGTAGTAACTTCTCACTAGCATTCCTATTCCCCAGAGAACGATATCAATACACGTGGCTTACCCTAATACTACACTACAACGATTAGGTTCATCGCTTAGGGTGTTGAAAAACTTGCTCGACGAAAAGGAAGTTCCTTTGACCCCGAACGCGCTGCGTAAGCGTATCAACCACCATAAACGTTTTTGCGATTCTTCATCACCACATCCACATATTTCTCCCATTCATCCATTCAATTTTGATGATTTTCCAATGTATGAACCTCAATTTTTTCAGTCTATGTCTAACCCCATTGACGAGGACTCTCCCGTCGAAGAAGTCATGCCCCCAACGAAGAACCCATCAATAAGACGTCTAAAAATGAAAACGATGAGCATCCTTACATTCTATGGACCGTTGCAGAAGAAAGTGCATTGTGTAAAGTTTGGGTTTGTACATCCGAAGATAGTCGTAAAGGTAATACGAAGGAATCAAATGGGTTTTGGGTGAAGGTTTTAGGTTACCTTAGGAAAGAAATGAAGGTAACCAGTATTTGAACCTATGATTCTGTAAATGGAAAATGGAAGGTTTGCGTCCTAAAGTAGCTCAATTTTGTAGAGTTTACACTAATCTGGTTCGAAGGACGCCTAGTGGAGCCAATTTGGCATAAATATTTTGGTACAATTTTGCATATATTTCACTTTAGTCTTTTAAGTCTCATTGCTATGACTTTGGTGATTTATAACTTTCTATATCAAGTATACACTTACTTAACACTTGACATTTAATTTGATTTTACACTTAAACTTATTGACTAACCAATTATATAAAGTCTTCAAATACAAAAATATTGTAGTCAAACTAAGATAATGGTATTTTTATAATAAAATACCTAACAGATTTCGGGGTGTAACATCTTCATGCATAGAGAATTTTAAATGTGTCTCCGTAATGGAAGGGTGTGGAAATTCCATACTTTAAAGAAGCAAAACAACAAACTTTTAAGAAATTAAAGTCATCGAAATGAAAATGAAAATGAAACAAAAGAAGTTCAAACAAAAAAAAAAGTTTGACTTTCAACAACTAAAACAACATTAAGAAGATGAATTTTCTATATGAGCCGTATTGAATCTGTTGGAATTTAATAACCTAGTTAGCGAAGTAACGCAAACCAGTACGCAGCAGATTTGGATCTAGTAATTGCAATTAGGTAAACACATATTTAATAAACAATAAATAATAAAAGGTAAATTGAAAACTAACCTTTGGCGACAACTGCACGCTAGTAAATGAACAAGAAAACCAAAGAAACCTAAGTATCTAAAATAGATACCTCTACGAGTATCACATGCAAACAATTAAACCAAGTACTTTCGATTTGAGCTACACACCCCAAATTACTGCTTTTGCGTGAATGGAATTCTCGGGATTGATCGTCATAGCATCACAATCACAGTTATATTGAACGACCTAAAGTGTCGTTTGGAAAATACATCGCTTGATTTAATAAAATAATCGAGTTTACAAAGTAGGTCCCAAATGTAAATCAACTTGTGCGAAATAAGTTTGTTACAATTCAAACGATGTTTTAAAGTACGTAAAACCCAGTGAGACGCGTCGTCATCGCGACTCCATGATGTGTCCAAATGCATGCCATGAAGTGAATACCTTAGATACCGAGATAAAACATGCTAAAAGTGTCAACACAAAGGTTGAGTGAGTTCATAGAGTTTGTGTTGAAATGTAAAGCCTTTCAAAATCGTTTATGCAAAGAAAGGCATTGTGAATCCACCCGCCCAAGTTCCGCCCATACAAAACTTGCAACCCGTGTGTTCACAACCCACCGCCAAGATATGTATAGTTTATGTTCAAACACATGATGTCAAATGAATTCACAATAGTACCTAACTCGACGTAGAACAATAGCACTTAATCAATAGGACTAGACTTAATCGTATCAATCGATTTAGAACGTTATACGACGAGAACGTTATCAATAGTACGACTCAATGTATCAGAGTCAATATATAGCATTCGACGTATAACATAGAACAATTGATATAGTACAACATTCGATTTTGAAACAATGGTGATCATGATAGAATTTAGCCTTAAAATCTAAAGTACTTGTGAAAACTAGTTAAGCATGTATCTCCCCCAAAATAGTTATGAAAACAAGTAAAAGTGGGGCTATGAAAACTCACTTGGTAAACTGGAATAATGGCAAAAGTGAGTACACCGAGGTATAATGTGATGCGTCAATCTGGACCTATTACGAATGATATGATATGTCATGAGTTGCAATGTAATGTTATGCATGCACTTCGTATGTTATTTATACCATTTGTGAGTTTTAAAAATATTACTTGTCGTCGAAAAATACTCTTTTGACGCCTTGACCAACCAAAATGACTTTACCGCTTTATACGTCAAAATGTCATCCTACAATGGTTTTATAATGATTTTTGGTGAAATTTTCACTTTTCGTCGCAAAACAATGTCGTCGGAATTTTCATGAAATTAACAAAAATGGCTTTGGAAAACTAGTCGTAAAATGGTGTACGTCGATCGTTAGAGAACGAACTCGACTGTTTTGGAAAGTTTGTATCGATATCTAAAAGTTTCAGTTCAGGAGTTTTCGTCCAAAAGGTCTCGATCATAAAGATATTAAGGGTTAAAGATGGTGGTTTTGGCTAATTGTTGTGCAGAAAATGAGTTTCGGCCAAGTTTGAACCTCCGTAATTAATTTACTATAACTCCGCTTTACAAACAGCTTGTTGTTTTGAAAAATATGGCCGATGAACTTGATTTTACTAGAAGACATTTCGCTCCAAAAGTTTCAAAACCTTGTTAAAACAGCAAAAACATGGTCACATAAACTAATGTAACACTTGTAACGTAAAAATAATATAGTTTTTCAAAAATAATAGTTACGGCAACTTTATAAAAACGTGCATATCTTTGTCGCTTTAAATCCGCTTTCACGATAATACGTCCTTAGCTTCGTATCAAGTAAACTAATATATTTTTGACAAGTCGAAATAATTTGTGAAGCTTAAGGCTCGTTTTTGACCCGAACAAGTAAAACAAGAAAGCTGAATTTTCGAAAATAATACGTTTCGTCGTCAAACTTTAAAAATCCATAACTTCTTCGTTATAAGTCCGTTTTTATCCGTTCAAAAGGCCACGGATTCGTTTTAAAGTATATTTTCTAAATATCAAGGCCAAAGTTTCGTACCAACAGTAGGTTTTTCCAGAAATTCGAAACAAGGACAGAACCTAAATATATAGTTATCGAAAGTAGTTTTTCTCGGACAAAACCTATTCTAATCCCTTCAAATCAATTCCAAAACTAATCTAATCCTACCATACACCTTCTTAGGGTGTCATGGGTTCCTAATCACCATCAAGACCAAAGAATACCATGGGAATATTTATAGGATGACCAATATGTATATATATAACTCAATAAATCATGAAAAATGGTATAAATCACATATCATGCATACTATCTCCAAAAATGAAAAGATACATATAAAAATGAAAAGGAAACATGAAAATGATAAAAACATGCTTACTAGTGAAAATGATGAGGTGAAAGTAACAAGGATTAAACTTAAATATCCTTGGTTTTTATTTCAAAACCATATAAAGGATATAACTAGATTGTAAACACTTGAACTTGCAAAACTTTTTGATCCCTTGTATTCTTGATGTTGTGACCGGTTTTGATGAAGCCCCAAGGAAGAGAAAATATTTTCTTAACACTTTGAGTATGAGAAATGAAATGAAATGAAATAATAGAGAGAAAGACTTATGTATAAGTGTAAGTTGTAATTACAATGATTTTAGCCATACCATACATTTAATACACTCTCCCCCTTGGTCGGCCAAGGGGAGGTATGAGGCAAAATATTTTTTTTTTTTTTTTTACTATTACTTGTATATATTTTGTATAAACTTTGATAAAAGTGTAAGTAATTTGTAGAAATTTGCAACTTGTAAAGGTAAATGGAAATTTTTGGTGCAAGTAAGTTTTATTAGGTCAAAATAGAATGTAATGAGATGATAAAATTGTAAAAATACTTTCCTTGTGAAATTTGGGTGATAAAATAATTATCGTATAATTTTTAAGAAAACGACGTAATAATTAAACTTTAACGATTAATATACCAAATAAATTTGAAACACTAGGAAAACTAAAAATATAGTTTTTATGAACTAAATGTGAGTTTAAAAATACCTCGGATCATTTTGAAAATAATGGATTAAATATACAAAATAATAACTCACGCGATAACGATTATTAAATATAAAAATTACGCGTTGAAAGTGAAATGAAATGTCGTGAATGAATTAATGAGATGCAAATGATGTCAATGTAATGTAGACTAATCATAGTCCATATGAAATGTACGTGATGTTATGATCATGAATTCGCCGCTAAACCTTCAAGGTTACGCGATTTGAAACAAGTAAACCAAGTTTACAATAAATGTTGAAATAATGAGGCATAAATTGTGTCAAGAAATGACCCGAAAGTACGGGTTGTCACATTCGCCCATCAAAAAGGAATTCATCCCCGAATTCAATTCGTGTTGGTCTCTCGGGGTTAGGGTTTGATGAGGCAAGTTTTCCCATTCTCGAGCAAAACCCTCAAAGATTTTGGTAACCGATTTTACTTAATCTCACAACTCATCAAACAAGAACTGCCATGAGATTAGGCTAAATCGGTTTAGGTAACAACTTGTTTCTAGCTTGATCTTTGCAACTC